>QEOT01124150.1:90026-101519 GCA_003123785.1 Pterocarya stenoptera | reverse complement strand
GCGACAAAATTAACAGATATATAGAAATATCACAATAAAGATTACTCATGCAACACAAAAGAAAGAAAAACTTATGCCAATGAGGACGTTTTTGGTAATTAGGAGCATTACTAACAACTTTATAAATTAATGACTTAATATGGGTTAATAAAAGTTTTGATGTGCAGCTAAAATATTCCAAAAAAAGGAACAAAAAGTACATCCAAATATACCAAGAAAAAATATAATAAAAGTTTAGTTTTCAGAAGAAAATAGAGATATGATAATTCTAAGAATAACCAATTACATCAAATCTATTTGATTCTTTTGATATTTTCTCCTTGACTTATTCAACTTTCCGTTTTAATTATGAATTTTTTTCCTTTCTGATGCTGATATTTTGGGAGGCCTTTCTTCCACTAGAGGCCCTATGCAAGTGCCTAACCTGCCTAATGGAAGAGCCGGACTTGGGGCCATCACAAAGAATTACACACACTATAGGCTGATCCATGCATGCATTAAGGGGGCACCAAAAAGAAAAATCTGCTTTGAGAAGCATGATATGGACACATGATTCCCAAAGGGGAAGCAGGAAAATTACAAGCACCAACTCACAGGCCTCAAAGGCAGTTCCACTCACCTCAAATTTGATTAACCAGTCGAGTATTGTGTTGCTTGGCTGGGTTCAGAGAAGGGTTTCTGCAGTCCAAAGATTGCAGAGTAAATAAGCCTCCTTTACAGATTTAATATACAAGCTATGGGTTCTGAGAATACTTCCTTTTCTTGATAAAGAAAAGAAATGCTTAATAATATCACCATATAAAACATATATAGCAACTTTGTGTGTAAAAGAGTTGAACACATATCTTGTAAGAGAAGTCTTGCGTGACAGCAACCAAAAAGCCCCTCACTGCTTGTAAAAGTTAATATATTTCTAAAAGTGAAATCAGAGTTTCTTTAATCTTCATGCATACAACCAAAACCAACGCTTGCAAAGAGTTGGTTTGCACTTGAAGCCGCAATCTTCCAGCCTACAGGAATCCCTAGCAGAAGCAGTCTAAACTGGTATGAAGAGTCTCAAGTGCTTTTGAGTTGTGTTGCCCACCCATAATGTTTTTCTTTTCAGAAACTCTGGTTTGTACTAAACTGTCACATCAGTTTACTGGGTAGCTGAATTCAGATTTTACATCGACTAAATCCTTTCATTTGGCTCAAGGCGGCAAATGCCTCCCGCCCACGCAAAGTACTCTCCCTCCACTTTCCTTTCCATCTTTTTAATTCCCAAGTTCCGTTCCTGGCCTACTTGTGACTTTATTAACTTTTAATCACATTTTTTCTTATTGTCTCCCATGAACGTAATATTCACCTAACATAACACATTTTAATAATTAAGTAGCTCATCCTTAAATTTCTAAAGTCTAAATAGGAATGTTTGGGTAACAAGATGAGATGAGAATTTTTTAAATAGTGGTAAAATTATTTGTAAAAAGTAGTAAAATAATTTGAGTGAAAATATTTTATTAAACTTGGGAAAAGAGTAATAAAAAAATTGAATAAAAATATTAAAAAATTAAAATATTATAAGAATATAATTTTTTTTAATATAAAGATAATGATAGGCTTACTACTTCCTACTACCAATTTACTACTCATTTTATTTTATTTTATTTTATTTTATTTTTAAATTTTTTGACATAATAATTAAAGAAGTGACTATTAGTAAAATTGTATATTTTTTAAAAAAAATTCTTAATGATTATAGATATTAGAAAGATATTTTAAAAAAATAATAAAAAAATTAAATATTTAAATATACTATAAAATAATAAAAAAGTGATAGAAAGGCGGTGAGTCTATCGTTATCCCAATCAAGCTATATTTTCTTTGTACAAACAACAAACCAAACCGTGGCAGAATTTGAGACGGGTGACTTGGGGTACAGGAGTTGGAAGAACAGTCTTGAGTACTCTTGAATGTTCAGTCCTCCTGGTCCCTTGGGGAGGAGACAGAAAACCTCAACCCGTGTTGGGCTCGAACTCTGCCGATGAATGTTGTGGTTTGTGCGCGGGCTACGTCGAGGACATCGGACATGTGTGGACAACCAAGCCCACGTGAACCAATGACTTCTCGAAAATATTAGGGAAGACGTGGATCCTAAAATATCCACCCCTCTGCTTGCCCTCACGCCCCTATATATATTTGCCACTCCGACGTTCTATATACTTATATCTTCCATTACAGTATTACTTGCAACGCATTTCGAAAGCTTAGAATTCTCGAAGTCTGATCTCTGCACTACCTACTTAGATGGCAACCTCAGCTACAATGCAATCCGTCTTGTCGAGCAATTTGAGTACCCGTCTGACAAGCAGTCCCAGGGTGAACCAGATTCTTCCCAATGCTAATGTGCTCAGTTTGCCGAGAAACACTTGCATGAGGGTGCGCTGCAAGGCAACCGAGGTCTCAAGCATGATCTCTGTTTTGATGGGAAATTAGTTTTACTGTTATAGCTTATTATGTTAGGAGTGAACTTAAGCTTACGTACGATGCCTTGCTTCTTCTTCTTTTTTTGGCAGGAGCGGCAGACCTCACCACCACAGCCACCCAAGGTAGCGACCTTAATCCTGGGAAGGGTTTGATTTAGGGTTCTGGAGTATGTATGGGTACAGATAAACGTTGTTAGATCTAGCATTCTGACTGCATGTTTTGCTGTGAACAGTTCAGTACGAGGTTCTCCGACTTGCTGGCATTCAGTGGACCGGCACCGGAGAGGATCAACGGAAGGCTAGCGATGATCGGCTTCGTCGCGGCGATGGCGGTGGAGGTATCAAGGGGGCAGGATCTATTCGCGCAGATATCAGACGGTGGGATCCCATGGTTTCTAGGAACCAGCATTTTGCTGTCGTTTGCATCTCTGATTCCTCTGTCCAAAGGGGTGAGCGTGGAGTCGAAGTCGGAGGGGTTCATGACCTCCGATGCTGAGCTTTGGAATGGGAGGTTCGCAATGTTGGGTTTGGTAGCACTTGCCTTTACTGAGTATGTTAAAGGTGGAGGAACCATTGTGTAGGGCTTTCTTTCTCCACCATTAAATAATACAAGTGATGATCCCATGTAAATGTTTTCTTTTCTTTTTCTTTTTCTTTTTCTTATATGGGATCCCATATATGTAATTCTAGAAAGCAAGTAATAATTTTTATATATAAAATAATTTATTACTTGTATAATCCGATTTCAGTGCAATAAAATACAAACGAAATGTTAGATACTGCAACGTCAATTTATAACTACAATTATGATCGATATGACTCATCAGTCTATAAATTAATTATCGTAAATAATACAGATTGATTTAATGACTAATAAAATATTTAATTTTTTGAGGACATCCATTCCCCCCTAAGCTGGCACCATTGTAGACAGCTTGTAGTGATGTCATCATTTATAGCTTATTGGCTTCAGCCACTTTCATTGCATTTTGTTAATGTAGTATTTTATTATTATCTACTAATTATTATATCACAGAGAATTTAAATTATAACAAAATTTAAATGTATCGGCTTTTATATTAAATATTGTATGTCAATAAACAAACCTTCTAGTGCTGAGAAAAAAAAAAAAAAAAACCTTCTAGTAGGAATTATCGTCAGAAAATAGTTTAAAATTTATTGGACCCTTTATTCCTGTTGAGTCTATCATCTAATCTAATTGTACTTTTTTTTAAATATTTTATAAAAAATATATAAATATATAAATATATTAATAATCATTTCTTTAATTATTAATTAAAAAAACAAAATTTAAAATACATGAATAAGGGATTAAATGAGGTAGAAAACTAGCATCTCTCAAACCTATTATACATGAGTCACGTATCTCGGAATGATGTGACAGATGCCTATTGAGTATCTGTTATAAAATATAAATACTTAAATTTAAAAGATTAATTACAACTTTTAATAAATATACTCTTATTAGTAATGTGGTAAGCATTATGATGGGATGTTGCAACTAATATTACTGAAAAGTAATAATACCGTGCACCTTAGCATTGTAAGATATAAAATTTTTTTTTCATTAGTCACTATTCATCACTTCACATTCTACATTTTATGAAAAACATCTTCATTCTCTAAGAAAAATAAAAAATTGAATCAGTTACTTTTCACTTTCATATCTCACACTTATTATTATTTTTTTCATAGGATGTGGATAAGTGTGTTCATCTGGGTTCCAACCAAGAAACTCGGGTATACCCGGTCCGAAACCTGGGTTTCAAACCCGGGCTAGAACCAGGACTGGGTTGATCCGGGTTAGACCCAGGCTGGAACCCGATTGGATCCTGGTTTTTCAAACCTAGAATTCCGGGTTCCAGGTCCTACCTGGATTTTTTTATTTTTTTATTTCTCTCTCTTCAGTAAAAGCATTTATATTATTAAATTTTTTGCTAAGAAGTGAAGTTCATTATAAGCTTAATATTTGTGCTCTAAAAATACTAAATGCAAGTAAAACAAAAAAACAAATCCAATGTTCATCTATATGCATGCATCACAATGCAATCCACTACATATTACACTTATGGTATTTATAAATTACATTACTAAACACAAAATTACAATAAATAAGTTACAAAATCAGCAGCACAGTCTTCCCATAAGTGCTTTAATCTCACACCAAATAATAGTCCATTGTCAAATCCTGCAGCCAAAAAATCAAAAAGCTCATTAACTAGTTTTGCATATTATATTCAAATAGAATATTAAAAAAAGAGTATACAAAATTGATGGTTTTATGTATAAAGATTGCAACACCTCAAAATGGTTTTGAAATTAATGACGATACATCAAAATAATGTCAAGAAATGCACCCAAACAGTCCTAGCTAGTGTTTGGCAATAATGTTTTATAAGTACAATTGATTGGGTGTAGTAATAATGTTCGGCAAGAATCAAACATTTTATATGAGTTGAACTCAATAGCTTTCAATGAATAAAAGTATGTAACCAGATTTAAAAACCAGACCATTTCACCAGAAATAATCGTGTTCCATCTAGCAGCTTGTAGTCATCATGCTTCGCAAAGAACATTTTCCACAAAAATGAGCGGAAACCCACCCTTTGACTAATAGGTTGCACCAATTCTTTTATATATCAAGCCAAACAATACAGTAAGTACTAAACGATAAAAATAAGGTATATGGGTAAATCTGAAAGGATCTACAACTACAATGAAATTAGTGACTTGGTGGAATATACAAAAGTGAACTTTTTGTAACATACTTGAATTTTAACATAACCCCGAGTTATTTTGGTTAGCAAGGGAAGAGTAATAAGTATATGAAGTACTTAAAACAAGCAGAGAGGGATAGAATGCAGCAGAGATACAAATATGTAATGGCACTTATCCAAACCTCACATGATCCACCAAGCAGAATAATGTAATATTGTTGTATTGGGCAATCACAAATAATTTATTAAGAAAATATACAGCTCATATGATTATGATAAAATGGATGAGTGGTGACACAAGAAGTTCTGGAGTGAACAACTCTAGACAGAGCATAATGGCATAAAAGAGTTCAGATAGCAAAAATCCTAATATTTCAGATAAGCGTGTTAGGGTAAGCAAAATTAAAATGCATTTATGAATGGAAAATAAACAAACCTAGTTACGCATATTCACCAATCACCGAATCAATACGAATCTAGACCCACTAATTTTCAAAATAGCAACGAGTGCCTTCGACAAAATTAAACCCACTCTCCCCCAGATCACAGACTCACAGTGATACCACACTAGCAGTTATCATTTTGGGGCAAACAAAGAGCAGGTCTCTGGCAGATCTAGCTATTAACAAAAAATCATAACAAAAGAACCAAAACGTAAACCCTAAAAAACTTATAAAAAAAAAAAATCCCATGTTTAACAAAAAAGAGCAGATCTAGCAAAATAATTGCATATACTCTATACCCATATAAGATTTGTTCAAAGGCATTGCTCATTGATCGAGATCGAGAGAGTGAGAAGAGAGACTTACCGATCGAAAGTCCGGCCAATGGTGATGGCGAGAGAGAGAGACGGCGGCAAAACTTGAAGGAGCAGGTTATGGTTACATGGCTCAAGGGGGAGAGAGAGGAGAGCAGAGAGACAAACTTAGCTAGGGTATGAGTATCGGGGTTAAAATCAAATGGGGGTAAAATTTTTTTTTATTAAAACCGGGTACCGGGGTTAAAATCTGGTACCCGGGTTCTAAAACAGTAACCGGCACGGATTGGGCCTAGTTAGGATCATGCGGGTTCCGGCCCGGATGAACAGTCTTAGATGTGGATGTGATTTTCATAGAGTGTATGAATATTTTTCATAGGTTGTGGGGTGTAGTGTAGTGAATAGTGACTGATAAAAAGAAAATTCATGAAAAATACATCTACACCTTATAAGAAAGTTATAAATCGTGTGGGCTATGAGAGTAAATAGTACCTGATGCATAATAAATTCCTATAAGATAATAAGAGATCTTTGTCAAATCAATTGCCTTTCTCAAATTATCATAACTTGAGGGTCTCAGAAGACAAAAAGAAATAGATAGGTAAAGTAGTTTCTACTATCAGCATATGGAAGGTCAAAGAAGTGTCAAGTGTACCCCTGAATATGCAACAGGAATGCTGTGAAGCTAGTCTCAAGTATCTTTGTTGTGGACTATAATGATCTCTACTATCAGCGTCGTGTGGACACCTCGCAACTGCCAAGAGAGAATACTGTGAGTCTTGATTCTTGAGCAATATTTTTTCTTTCCAAATGATTCAAACTCAGGAACATTGATGGAAAAGGAATTTTTTCTTGGGATAGTGGCATATAGCCCTCTTGGTCACGGGTTCTTTGGTTGAAAAGGAGTAGTCAAAAGCTTGCCAAATGACATGAGTTACATAGTGAGTACGTGACTAGTAGCTAAATATAACATCTACTGTTTTCCATACACCAAGACATACCTAATTCTTAAGTTTATCTTACATCAGTGATTTTTTCACTGCATATGTTCTGTTATGCTAATGAGATGAGGAGATCGACCAAAGTGAATAAATCTTGTCCGTTCATTTTTTTTTTCAACTTGACACATCCTGCAAAAAAAATCATTGAATATAAGCTCAACTCATGATTATTTCTATTAAATGGATTTCATTTCAACACCTATCCAATCCAGATATAAAGCAAGTAATTTCATGTCCTAACAGTGCAGCAATACCATTAACTAAAATTAATATATGGTATTACAACAAGAATTGGTATGTACGCTCATTTTGATTTTCTTGGCATAGGCTGGACGTGCATCATTCATGGGGAAGAACTTAGAGTGTTCACATCTCATTCCCTATAAAATTTCCTAAATCTGAGCTAAAATACACCAGTCCTAAAATTTTATCATAAATTTTATTAATCTTTCAAAAACCTCAATACATCACATTCCCTATACTTTCTCTATTATATTAAAATAATATTTCTCTATTATTTCTTTATTATTTTTTTTCCCTCACTTCTATTTATAATTTTAACTACTCACTTTTTTGTCTTTTTCCTATATTGAGCAATATCAGCTTCTGTGTAAATTTTAAACACGAAACTGATTTTTTTTTTTTTTATCTTGGTACGATAATAGTTTTGAAATTGTTACGATTTTACAAATAACAAATATTTGCCTTTTCTAACGGTATATTATTTGTAACGAATAAATAAAAAACAAGATTATCATTTTCTTATCAAATCTAACGGTGATCGAAATGATCTAAGTTTTAGGCACAGCCAAAGAAAATGAATAGATAAATACGTTTTTTTCACACGTTAAGGAAAATTACACACTTGATAAATTGCAGATTCATTCTCAATAACTAAAATACAAAATTTCAAAGAGGTAAAATACATCCATGATATTTTATCAATTCTATATACAAGTACTAATATTGCCCATTTACACTAGCCCCAAAATACAAATTTAATGTGCAAACAAGAAAACTATATTATAATTACAACTACTGAAAATGCCCATACATCGGACCCAAAAGTTTAGTACATGTCGTCATAAGATTGCTCTTAATTTTTCAAAATAAATTGCCAAAACAAATAACCATGACATCGAAATCAGAATAATCAAATTGGTTTTCTCCAGTTTTCTCTTACATCTTTCTTAATCAATTTCTAGTTGATGTCTACTGGTTTGGATGTCCATTGAGGCTTGTATCTTATAAAGTTCGATTTTTAATCGGTTAATTTTCTGTTGGCCATATGTTGATATTTATAGATCATACTAACAGAAAAATCCGTAAGCCTGTCAAGCCTGCACAATTGACAAGTATTGAAATCCATAAGCACAACAGTACGTACCACAACAATTTAGCAAATAAGACCACCATTAAATGCAAAATTACCTCATAGTTTTGACAACCGAAAAATTGGCGCCCCTCATTGTCCTCAGTATGAGAATTTCATGGACATGTTTTAATACCGCAATAACATACTTGATATTTATTTTGACAATAGTTTGTTGAGCGTGAGATATTTCTAGTGCTACTACTTGACCCAGGCATTGGATAGTGTTATTTTTTGTTTTCCTTCAAGTTTGTAGACAAACAATATGCATTTCCGTTGTCAACACTCAACTTTTTCTTGCAAAGCCCCCAAATATACCCAAACCATTAACTCATACAAAGTGGCTCAGGAAAGGAAGGTAACACATTGGAAAAAGCAACATGCTCAAATGGCTGCAACAATCAGTTGCCTTTGTGATTGGCCATCTAAGTTATCATGCCACAGACCATGTTAGAAATTTTTCGTGTTCCCACTCAACTTTGTTATCATCACAGTCGAGGGAGATATACAACCAAAATCATACCAAACAAGGAAAGCATCCAGGGAAAATTTACCTTTAACTGAACAGCAAACTCATCAAAGTAATTCAACTTTCAAAAAACTAAACAACATGCATGTAGTGTAGTATAATACCTAAATAAAAAAACTTATGCCTCAAGCAAAGTTAATGAGAAATGAAAAAGATAATGCCTATTCAATTGAGACAAACACAGAGACAAAAGTATACGACTAAATATCCAGATGAAATTTCACCTTCTATACTTGTGATACCTCGTATTTTAGTGTATTTTAATTGAAAGATTATTTTAATTAATTTAAATATTGGTTCTTTTGCTTTAAAATTATTAGATTTCTCGTTGGTTTATTTTTATAATTTTTTAAGTTGTCAAAATTATTTTGATATGTTTTCTAAATATTAATTATTGTTTTGCATTTAAATTTCTCTTTAATTTAAATTAGTTTGTTTGTGGGCTTTAAATTATTGTATTGTTGGATTTTATTATTTTATTTTACTTAGTTACTGTGTTTAAATTAGTTGTATTTAAATTGCTGTTTTGAAATAATCTTCTTTGGATCAGTTTGGGACCCAAGATAAGAAGATTGGATCTCATTTATTTTCCTTCATTTTTCTTTTTCCCTTTTCTCTTTTTTTTTTTTCGTTCTTTTTCTCCTCCCCTGCTGCCTCCCAGCCCATGCGAGCCCCCATACTTTCTCTCTGTGCGTCTCTCCCCCCAACCCGCCGTTGTGCGCCACCATCCCACGACCTCCCCCACCCTCCAGCGAGTTCACCCACCCCAGCCACCACCCCTCACGCCCCCGCCTTCTCTCTCCTAGCCGTGTAGAGCCCGAACAGGCTATAAATTCACTGCGCCGACCATTTCCGTCACCGCCTCTCCCATCGTCTTCCCCACCTGCCAGGGACCACTCCCTTATGTTTAAAGTATCTCCCGCGCTACCGTGAGCCTCCACACATGGCTTCAAGCTACGGTTTCATTTTACTCCCGTGCCGTCGGGCCTCCATCGTTCACTGTCAGCTTTTCACCACACTACCATCGACCCTTTAGCCACCCAAACCACCTTTCCTCAACTCCGATCTGCCATCGGTGAAGCCCTTTTAGCTTGTTCTCCGATTTGAGTTTTTTGGCCTCCAACCGCCACCCATGCTGCCACCCACGGCTAACCACCACCACTAGTAGCTTCATCAACACCCATAAGCTCTTCCCTAGTAATCTCAAGTCTTCATTTATTCCCATTCAAAATCTAGTATTTTGAGACCCACGGTCATAGTGTATTTTGCGCTGTTTGGTTGCTGTGCTGCCACTTCTAGTATCTCCGTGATCCTTTGAAAAGTATATTATAGCGCTTCCCAAAGAATTTTTGAGATTTAAATGTATTTGTGCACTACGTCATATTTTTTGTGATTTGGTTGATTGTGCCAGACTGAGTTCGAGGAGTAAGGGGGTCGGTTGGATTGGAGGATGAAGTTGTTGTGTGGGTAAATTATCCTAGGATTTGTTGGCTGTTGGATATTTGTGTTGTGTCTTGTACATTGTATGATTACATGCATGTTCATATTTGTAAATGAAAACTGAGTTTTCGCATGATTGCATACATGTTCATGTGTATATACTTGAAAACTGGATTGAACGGTTTGAAAGAAATGAAAAAGAGATTGTAGGGATGGTGGTATAGTCCCGCATGTGATTCCCACCTACGGTGCATGCGGTAGATACCCCTCGTGTGGAAAGGAACTGTAGGAATGGTGGTATAGTTCCGCTTGTGATTTCTGCCTACGGTGCAAGCGGTAGGGATGGTGGTATAGTCCCGCCTGTGATTCCTGCCTATAGTGTTAGATAAATGATTTTATATGAATTATTTTCTAGGAAAATGATGGATTATTTTTTTGGGTCATTTTCGAAAAAAATGGTGGGAAATGTTCTAATGGAATATTTAGGGCCAAAATAGGATTTTGGCGTGCATTGGAAAATATTTATTTTCGAAAAAAATGTTGTTTTGGGTCTAATGCATATTTCATCATATGTATGCATAATTGTTGGTTGCATCAATGCTTTCTTATCTCGTGAGTTGTTTGGATTATTACTTGTATACGGTACTGTTTTATGGTACCATAGATTTTCATGCAAATGAGGACGACGAGCCTTAGGGATCAACTCCGCGGAGGGAGTGACATGTGGTCGCTTTTTAGATTATGGGATTTGCTTCTTTGTCTGTGTATTTGACTTTTTATTTTATTTCACGGATAACTATATAATTTTCAATAATACTTTTATTTTGGAAGTATTATATTTAAAATTCTGGTACTTAGTAGACTTATTTAATTTATCCATTGCTTTTCTGTTGTGCACTTTTTATATGTTGCACACACTTGAGCACTTATTGTTGGGATGCATGACCCGTGTTGTCATCATCTCGATGTCACGATTTTCACATTTTGTACATGGGAGTCAGGGCGTCACAATACTGCAGCATCTAAGTTTCATTAAGTAAAATATACTTAGGTAGGGAATGATATTTTAAGCTAAATCATTTCTAGGAAATTGTTATAATGCCAACAAACAACATTTCAACTCGGTTTGTGCTATTTAAAGCTAGTTCAATTCTAAGATAGGGTAAAGTTACCAACAAACAACATTCCAAC
>QEOT01124150.1:44169-82603 GCA_003123785.1 Pterocarya stenoptera | reverse complement strand
GGTATAGTCCCGCCTGTGATTCCTGCCTATAGTGTTAGATAAATGATTTTATATGAATTATTTTCTAGGAAAATGATGGATTATTTTTTTGGGTCATTTTCGAAAAAAATGGTGGGAAATGTTCTAATGGAATATTTAGGGCCAAAATAGGATTTTGGCGTGCATTGGAAAATATTTATTTTCGAAAAAAATGTTGTTTTGGGTCTAATGCATATTTCATCATATGTATGCATAATTGTTGGTTGCATCAATGCTTTCTTATCTCGTGAGTTGTTTGGATTATTACTTGTATACGGTACTGTTTTATGGTACCATAGATTTTCATGCAAATGAGGACGACGAGCCTTAGGGATCAACTCCGCGGAGGGAGTGACATGTGGTCGCTTTTTAGATTATGGGATTTGCTTCTTTGTCTGTGTATTTGACTTTTTATTTTATTTCACGGATAACTATATAATTTTCAATAATACTTTTATTTTGGAAGTATTATATTTAAAATTCTGGTACTTAGTAGACTTATTTAATTTATCCATTGCTTTTCTGTTGTGCACTTTTTATATGTTGCACACACTTGAGCACTTATTGTTGGGATGCATGACCCGTGTTGTCATCATCTCGATGTCACGATTTTCGCATTTTGTACATGGGAGTCAGGGCGTCACAATACTGCAGCATCTAAGTTTCATTAAGTAAAATATACTTAGGTAGGGAATGATATTTTAAGCTAAATCATTTCTAGGAAATTGTTATAATGCCAACAAACAACATTTCAACTCGGTTTGTGCTATTTAAAGCTAGTTCAATTCTAAGATAGGGTAAAGTTACCAACAAACAACATTCCAACCTTTATTTCAATCATAAGACAGAAAAACAACAAATTTCTCAACAGAGTTTAAGTTGGAACATTGCCCCTGCAACCAATAAAAATCCCAACCACTCACGGTAAGATTTGGCTAATGCCTAGTTTAGATGAGGCTCAAAGCAGCGATAGCAAAGGAGGACCAAAAACAGGTTAACTCATGCTATGAAATAAATTTAAAAAAAAAAAGAAAAAAAAAAAGAAAAAAAAAAAGAAAAAGCAATGGAAGGGCTTTAATACCACCATAAGCGCTTTCGGAGTGCCACCCTAGGCCTGAGCCGGGAAGGCCCAACAAGTCACTTGAGGCCTAAACACCCCCTGACCCAATAGGGTTCAACTCAGTTCGTTAAAGGGAATGCCCGCTCGTTTATCCCGGGACCGTTAAGATATTGACTCATTAAAAACAAGTGGATAGTCCAAAGGAATCGAGATTCAAATTTCAAATAGTGGGCGAGACCGTTAATCTGGGTGATCTTAAGAAGACAAACCCTTTATTTAAAGGGGCCATGTATGCTAATGAAACTCTGAAACATTTGGCTCTAAGACTACTCATCTCATTACTAACTTAGGCATCAGAAGATTCTTTTTCAACTTCCAAGCCCTCTTACTCTTTGGTTGCAAGAGGTTGGGAGTGCATAGCAGTGAGACACGTTCTCAACAAGCAGATTCATGAATCAAGTGAGATCTTGGAACATGGGCAATGATTGGGTCTAGGATATAATCACCACTCCTACCTCTTCTTTTGACCAGTGATTATATAACTCATATTAGTCTTCCTTACACTAGAGCCTCTAACTTACATGCAAGAGGATACAATCACTGACCTTGAAAGTCTGGGACAAGATTGTAAGGTAGAAATGTATAAGAATACGTTAATCAATCGAAGCTATTTCTTAATTTCAGTACTTTTTATAAAGTTTTCAATGGTATATACATTTATATTAGTCAAGAACCAGAAGGGGTTGCACCTTCTGGCTATCTATCCCACATGGCCATCCATCCCACTGAATACAAGTTATTCTCAATAACTAATTACTTACATGCATGTACTAAACCAACCAAGAATGTATATGTCTTGCCTAAACCTTCATTTTTCCTAAATTTTAGGATTTGTATGCGGGGAAAACCTCAAATGCCAAGAAATCACAACGGACCAAGCACTACTAAGAAATCACAAAACCAAACTCCGAAACAAGGTATAAGGCACAAGTCAAAGCACAAAACATGTTCCACATGAACCAACAAGGGTCAACCCTTCATGCATACCCAACCAAATAAGCAAAGAAAGCCTAAGATAGCACAAAACCAACACACAAAAAAGCTTATATTTACATATCAAGGAGGCTCAGATCTTTAATTTTCAAGCATAATAAAGGGCACAAGATAGGGTGGCTGCAAATCCTGGTTGCCTTTGTGAAAATTTCACAATTAAGATGGTCAACTGGGTTACCCTGCCATACCAATCAATGACCATTCATTAGAGCTGTTGATATTGCACTCGGGTACACCCAACAATCTGACCATCATCATAGCCTCAGCACTTACATATACAACTCAAATGACAGCCCCAATCAAATGCCAACCAGAAAATCTGAAAATTACACAATGCTTGCAGTATAGGAAGTTTCAAATACACAGTTATAGTAACACGTAAATCAGAGAGCAAAATATAATAAACCACAATGAATGATCGAATGAGAGACCCAAATGAAAACATGTACATTGTCCAATGCTGCAAAAATGACAAGTTCATAAATGAGAGCTATCGTAATATGTAATCAGAGCACACATATGTAAGAACATGTAAATCATAGCTTGCAAAATCACAACTATAGCAAGAAAATCACTAAAAATGTAAGAAAATCACAAAAAATTTAACAAAAGAGGAGAAAATAAAAGAAAATGTAAATCAATGCTTGACAACAGTGTAAATCATAAAATGCAAAATCACAAATATAGTAACAAAATCATAAAACCAAATGTCAAACCCTAAACATGTACATTGTCCAATGCTGCAAAAATGACAAGTTCATGCATGAAAGCTATCGTAACATGTAATCAGAGCACACATATGTAAGAAAATGTAAATCACAGGCTGCAAAATCACAAATATAGTAACAAATCACAGAAAATATAAGAAAATCAAAGAAAATGTAACAAATTCACAAAAATTGTAAGAAAATATAAATCATAGCCTGCAAAATCACAAATACAAATGTAAAATCATAAACCCAAATGGCAAACCCTAAACAAATCATCCGAGACCAACACTGTAAATCAGAGACCCAATTTTTAGAGAGTAGTGAGGTTCAACTTGGTGCTACAGGTTTAACATGCAGAGCAAGAAAATTCAAGTAAATCACAAACCAAAACAAGATGTAAATCTGACCCAAGAAAATCAAGTAAAGCATGGCATCAGCATCGAGTTAAATCACAAAGTAAAGCACGGCATCAGATGGATGCAAAAGGCTATGGAATCTGAAAACAATGAAGCAATATGGTGTTATGCTAGGAAGAAGATGAATCAGCACAGAGCATTATGTTGTGAGAGAGAGAGAGAGAGAGAGAGAGAGAGAGAGAGAGAGATTAGGTGTGCGTGAACCTTACCAGAGACAACGACTGGATGGGGAGGCGAATGACGACCGGTAGCAAGAAACTGAAATGGAGGAAGAGAGACATTGCGCATGATGAGAAACTGAAAGGGAGGATTAGGGATATATAGTGGCTCCCCATATATGCCCAACTTTCCGACCACTCCCCCTCAGCTATCTCTGGCTTGGCTTCTCCATCAGGAAAACAATATAATCCCAAGAGGTTTGCTACTCATCATCCTCATACACCACATAACACACTTGTTTTTTTTTTCCTACCTAAACTAATTGAGTATTTTTACTCATCATACATATACTACAATTTAGTAAGAGAAAAAATAAAATAAAAAATTATGTGTGGTGTGTGATGTGAGGATGATTAGTAGAATTTCTCTAATCCCAATCACGGGTACATTACTCTCTGAATTGAAATGTATTATTATCATAGGTAATCAAGTTATTTATGTACATAAGGCTAATTGTTCAATTTAATAGATG
Source organism: Pterocarya stenoptera (assembly GCA_003123785.1). Classification (NCBI taxonomy): domain Eukaryota; kingdom Viridiplantae; phylum Streptophyta; class Magnoliopsida; order Fagales; family Juglandaceae; genus Pterocarya; species Pterocarya stenoptera. The sequence goes on along the minus strand of QEOT01124150.1, from coordinate 78,655 downwards.
ATCAATAACTATTATTTTAATTTCCATGAAAAATGAGACAAAATTTTGCTAGACCGTAATGTGAAAGAAATTGATTTGGATGAATTGCAGGGACGACTAAGGTTAAGATGCGGTTTGGATAGTGAGATGACATAAGATGGATTTAAATAAATGTACAAAGTTGAATAAAATATTGTTAAAATATTATTTTTTAATATTATTCTTGTTTTTAGATTTGAAAAAGTTTAATTATTTATTATATTTCGTGTGGACATTTGAAAAAGTTGTAATGATGATATGAGATGAGATGAGATGAAACACTTTCACTATCCAAACGAGGCGAATCTCGATAGCAACGTTGCTTTCCTAGGCATTGAAGCTTACGCAAGAGGATTTGAAAGAGATCCTGCCATGTTAGCTAAAATTGAATGGAAGAATGCAAATACCCCCATCAAAGTAGTTAAATCGCAAATATCTGAAGTGAAACGTTTCTTCTCGATCTGCTTCTTCTATTACTTGTGTTTTGTGTTCAGGAAAAACGTTCAAATATTTCTTGCTGACATATGATGGATAAAAGAATCTTGTTGAAATTATAGCATTATCAGCTTGGTGCTGCGAGCCACAGTACTAAGCTAGAATCAGGTGGGTAATTGTCACAATCTTCAAACAATTGTTGTAATAAGGATGCTTGGTAACGAGATGATATGATAATTTTGTGAATAATAATGAAATTATTTGTAAAAGAAATAGTAAAATGATTTGAGTTAAAATGTTTTAATAACTTTTAAATTGTTTCATTAATTATAATTTTATGATTGTTTTGTATATTATAGTTTGTAATTATCTTTTTAATTTTATGTACATAGGGCTAATTGTTCATTTTAATAAATGATCAATAGCTATTCTTTTAATTTCCATGGAAAACGAGATGAAAGAAATTGATTTGGATGAGTTGCAGGGACGACTAAGGTTAAGAATCTCGATAGCAACATTGGTTCTTTGGCATTGAAGCTTACGCAAGAGGATTTGAAAGAAATTTCTGAAGCTATGCCCGTCAATGAAGTTGGTGGTGAAAGAGATCTTGCCATGTTAGCTAAATTTGAATGGAAGAATGCAAACACCCCACCAAAGTAAGTAAATCGTAAATATGTGAAGTTAAACCCTTCTTCCCGATTTGCCTTTTTCTATTACCTGTGTTTTATGTTTAGGAAAAACGTTCAAATATTTCTTGCTGACATATGATGTATAAAAGAATCTTTTTGAAATTATAGCATTATCAGCTTGGTGCTGGGAGCCACAGTACTAAGCATGATTCAGGTGGGTAATTCTCCAATCTTCCAACAATTGCTGTAAATAGGGATGCTTGGTAACGGGGTGAGATAAGAATTTTGTAAATAATAGTGAAATTATTTGTAAAAGTTAATAAAATGATTTGAATTAAAATGTTTTATTAAGTTTTGAAAAAGAGAGATAAAAAGTTGAATAAAAATATTAGAAAATTTAAATATTATAAGAATATAATTTTTTATTATAAAGATAATGATAAGTTTATTACTTCCTACCATCCATTTACTACTCTTTTATTTTATTTTTTTTAACTTAATGATTAATGAAGTAACTATTAGTGAAATTGTATATTTTTTAAATTTTTTCTTAATGATTAGTGAAATTGTATATTTTTAAAATTTTTTCAAATACACTATAAAATAATAAAGAATGACAAGATAAATCTATCATTATCCTTTAGCCAATCAAGCTATATTTTCTTTGTACAAACTACAAACCAAACCGTGGCAGAATTTGAGACGGGTGACGGGGTGGCGTTGGAACAGTCTTGACTCTTGACTCTTGAACGTTCAGTCCTCCTGGTCCCTTGGGGCGGAGACAGAAAACCTCGACCCGTGTTGGCCTCGAACTCTGCCGATGAATGTTGTGGTTTGTGCGCGCGCTACGTCAAGGACGTCGGACACGTGTGGACAACCAAGCCCACGTGAACCAATGACTTCTCGAAAATATCAGGGAAGACGTGGATCCTAAAATATCAGGGACGACGTGGATCCTAAAACATCCACCCCTCTGCTAGCCCTCACGCCCCTATATATATTTGCCACTCCGACGTCTATACAATTATATCTTCCAGTACTTGCAACGCATTTCGAAAGCTTAGAATTCTCGAAGTCTGATCTCTGCACTACCTACTTAGATGGCAACCTCAGCTACAATGCAATCCATCTTGTCGAGCAATTTGAGTACCCGTCTGACATGCAGTCCTAGGGTAAACCAGTTTCTTCCCAATGCTAATGTGCTCCGTTTGCCGAGAAACACTTGCATGAGGGTGCGCTGCAAGGCAAACAAGGTCTCAAGCTTGATCTCTATTTTGATGGGAAATTAGTTTTACCGTTATAGCTTATCATGTTAGGAGTGAACTTAAACTTACGTACGATTCCTTGCTTCTTCTTTTTTGGCAGGAGCAGCAGACCTCACCACCACAGCCACCCATGGTAGCGACCTTAGTCCCGGGAAGGGTTTGATTTAGGGTTCTGGAGTATGTATGCGTACAGATAAACGTTGTTAGATCTAGCATTTTGACTGCATGTTTTGCTGTGAATAGGTCAGTACGAGGTTCTCCGACTTGCTGGCATTCAGTGGACCGGCACCGGAGAGGATCAACGGAAGGCTAGCGATGATCGGCTTCGTCGCTCTGATACCNTCAAGGGGGCAGGATCTGTTCGCGCAGATATCAGACGGTGGGATCCCATGGTTTCTAGGAACCAGCATTTTGCTGTCTTTTGCATCTCTGATTCCTCTGTCCAAAGGGGTGAGCGTGGAGTCGAAGTCGGAGGGGTTCATGACCTCCGATGCTGAGCTTTGGAATGGGAGGTTCGCAATGTTGGGTTTGGTTGCACTTGCCTTTACTGAGTATGTTAAAGGTGGAGGAACCATTGTGTAGGGCTTTCTTGCTTTCTTTCTCCACCATTAAATAATACAAGTGATGATCCCTTGTTTTTTTTTCTTTTTCTTTTCTTTTTTTTATATGGGATCCCATATATGTAATTCTAGAAAGCAAGTAATAATTTTTATATATAAAATAATTTATTACTTGTATAAACCAATTTTATTGCATTAAAATACAAACGAAAATGTTAGATACTCCAACGTCAACTTACTACAATTATGATCTTACTCATCAGTCTATAAATTTATAATCGTAAATAACAAAGATTGATTTAATGACTAATAAAATATTTAATTTTTTGAGGACATCCATTGCATGGATTAGCGGCCGAGGCCCGATGCTGATAATAATGCCACCCATGCACTTTACACTAATCATTCCCCCCTAAGCTGGCACCAATATTGTAGTGGTGTCATCATAGCTTATAGGCTTCAGCCACGTACTGTCTACGAGTGATTATCCCACACCACTTTCATAGCATTTTGTTAATGTAGTATTTTATCATTATCTACTAATTATTATATCTAAGGATTACATGAATAATATCACAGAGAATGTAATTTATATAATCCTGAGTTTTAGTTTTTAAAAACTAGTGTAAGATCAAAATAATCATTGTATGTCAATAGGCAAACCTTCTTGTAGGAATTATCGTCAGAAAATTATTTTAACATTTATTGGACCCTTTATTCCTGTTGAGTCTGCCATCTAATCTAACTGTGTTTTTTTTTTTCAAGTATTTTTTAATATATTTTATAAAAAAATTATAAATCTACTAATAATTACCTTTTTAATTATTAATTAAAAAAACAAAATTTAAAATACATGAAGAGTCAAACTTAAGGGATTAAATAAAGTAGAAAACTAGCATCTTCCAAATCAATTATACATGAGACACGTATCTCGGAATGATGTGATAGATGCCTGTGGAGTATTGGTTATAAAATATAAATACTTAAATTTAAATGATAGATTACAACTTTTAATAAATATACTCATATTAATAATGTCGTAAGCATTATGATGGAATGTTGCAATTAACATTACTAAAAAGTAATAATACTGTGCACCTTAGCATTGTGATATATTAAAAAAAAAATTTATCGGTTACTGTTCACCACCTCATATCTTATATCCTATGAAAAACATCTTTATTCTCTATAGAAAATGAGAAATTGAATCAGCCACGACCCACTTTCACGTCCTATATCTATTGCTTTTTTTTATTATTATTTATAGGATGTGGATGTGATTTTCATAGAGTGAATATTTTTCATAGGTTGTGGGGTGTAATGTAGTAAATAGTGACTGATGAAAAAAAAATTCATGAAAAACACTTTTACACCCTATGAAAAAGTTATAAATCGTGTGTGGTGTGAGAGTAAATAGTACTTAATGCAGAGTAAATCCCTTTAAGAAAACAAGAGATATTTGTCAAATCAATGGCATTTCTCAAATTATTATAACTTGAGGGTCTAAGAAGACAAAAAGAGATAGATAGGTAAAGTAGTTTCTATAATATTCACTACAACACAATTGCTTTTTAGTGACAGTTGAGAATTTGTGACAGTCCCCAAACCGACACTAAAAAGTCTTTTTCTGTGATGGTTTCTGAAAACCGTCACTAGAGACGGGTGAGATTTTTTTTTACGTTCCAACGAATGTGAAAATTATGTTTGAACGTCACATATACTTTTGGACATATAGCTACGTACGTGCAAACGTGAAATTTTTTGGCGCAAACATTCAAACATTAATAATTAACGTTCGAACGTTACTTATAAAGTTCAATTAAATATGACTCTAATTTAAAATTTATGTGGTTTTTATAGTACATAATTTGTATACAAGTCTAAAAAATTAACTTCTATACATTTATATATACATATTTAAATATATATTTATGTTTATGTATATTTGAAGTGCAGTGATTTAGTATTGAAGTTAAAAAATATATCATTAAAGAAGATTGAGAATTGTAATTAAAAAACCATAGATATATTAAATAATATTATTCCTTACAAATATTAAATGCAAAATGCAAAATATGATAGAAGTACGTAAACAACACTCAGATGATATATATCGCCGTCCGGGAAAGTCGTAGCGGCCCGTATCTCCTCAGTCAAGGTATCAACCTTGTCGTTGAGGATACCTACACGATGGGCTATCTCTGCGACAGATGCCTCTACAGCCCCGAGCCGTTCATCGATCTTACGATCAATATGCGCAGTCAGCTCTAAGATCACTGCATCAACCCAAGCGGGCCACACATCTCCCGTAGGTGTACTCGTCAGCTGCTGACCACTACTCCCCACACCGAGCTGGGGCTGCGTCGGAGGAACTAGATCCTGTACAAGGGGTGGTCGACATCCCCTCGCTCGTCCAATGCTACGTCAATGAGTGGTCATGTCGAGGGCGCTCATCTGATTTTGACCCGCTCTAAAGGCTGGGTTGTCACTCCCCGAGCAAGTAATAGCTGGCAGAGCAGGACACCAGATGAGAGGTTGTCTGTGGAGACGATGCTCGCCTCATAACGGATCTTGTCAAAGATGAGCAGTGGCAAATCAATGGCATCTCCACGTGCCACCCGTATAAAAAACTGTGCCCGAGTCCAACTAAATATGATTTTATGTGCCACAGAATTCATGTTTGTTGCAACTATAAGATGCAACATGCGGAAGAACGGTAGCAGATGATTTTGGTGGAAGGAGTTTGGCCTTTTGATCTGCATGCGGTCTCTCCCGGTGAGGATGTAGAAATCCTCATCTCGGTCTTCATCCCAAGCCGAAGGGCCAGTACCCTCGGCCTCTAACTGGTCTGCTTCTCTGGCTGATGATGGATCAAATGGGCCAGTAGATAATGCAGAAGTGCCTACATCTGCCCCAGTTGATGTCTGAACTCCTCGACGAATCCCGAGGTGGTTGGCGATAACATCAGGTGAAAACTCAAACGTCACACCGTGTACAGTCACGGTGTGAGAGGACGCATCCTGAGGCATGGAGCACATCTCCATATATAACTCCTGAACCATATAGGGATATACCTTACCGCTCAATGTGTAGATATTTCCCCAACCTTTACTGAGGAAGACATCTCTTAGGTTGGCCTGCTCCCATCTGAGCTCGTCTAACTCGTTGATCATGGCCTCTCGCTCAACCATAACAGTACGAGCCCCGATCCAAGCAGTGTCTTGAGTGGCTCTTTCCTTCCCTCGTTTCCTGGAATACAAAGGATGAGTCATCTCCTGAAAATAGACAATGAAACAAAATTAATTGTACCATTGATGCATATTTGTCTTAATTTTAAACTGCTATGTATTAACGTTCGATCATAGAAAAATATACGTTTGAATGTTAAGATGAAACGGTCGGACGTGTATCTTTTAGGTTCGAACATTAAGATAAAACGTTCGGACATTTAACTAAACATCCGAACGTAGAACGTATAATAAATTTAATTATTATACTTTCAAACGTAATAAATACACGTTCGGACGTCAAATTTTTTAAAATATAAATAAATTTAAAATAATTACGTTCCAACGTTAAATTATACTATCGAACGTAAATGTAGTAACGTCCAAATGTATAAAATATACGTCCGGACGTGGAATACCAACAGTTAAAAAATTGAAACGGCGTACGTTCGAACGTCTTGGTGTAACGCTCGAACGTTACGAGACAGAATGGCTGAGTCAACTCAGCCATTCTCGAAAGCTCAAAAACCATATGAACGGTGAGCTAAATGCTGAAAGGTCACCGTAGAAATGAAGTATACACTTTAAGGAACATTTCTACAGTGACCTTTTGGCTAATGATAACCCATGGTGGCCGGAAAATCGAGTTAAATATCCGGCCACCATGGGTTTCGATTTTAATAAAAACCAACCCTAAATCTACGCATAAAATACATATTTATGGATGAAATTTAAATGCCTACCTTTTAGTGATGGTAGTGGCGGAGTTTGAAGGCGGCAACGACGGAGAAGTGGCGGCGTGCAAACGAATGAGAACGAAGAAAATGATGTTCAACCGTTCAGTTTTGGACTTATATACATATAACGTTCGAACGTTATTCCTAGGGACGTTTCAACGTATTTGAAACGTTGGAACGTGATAAAAATAACGTTCCATATGTATTTCCTAGTAATGTTCCATTTTAGTATAAATCTAATTTTTTTCCTTTTATTAATGATTTTTGTTTAATAATTTATTAAGAAATAAACTTAAATATGTTTTTTCATTTCCGGATAAATTGAATAGTTTATTAATTAACCTAAAATTAAGGATGAGACTTTATAAAATATATGATTAAATTATTTAATCCTTACCACTATAGTTTTGAATTTTAAAATTAACACATTATATATTTATTTTGGAAATAACAAATATACAACATATGCATTCAGCTATAACTAATAAGAGTAATAATAGTAGGTTGGTTAGTATAATTATAAATTTTCATAAGGAAATAAATTATAACTTCTTAATAATTTAAAATTATAATATGTCATTATTACTATTTTATTTAGCCAAGTGTGAAAATGTTAAATAAATTAATGTTTTTCATTGTGGGAATTTCTTCTAGTGCTTCTATTTTAGTAATATTAAAAAAGCATTATGAAAACTTTTGAAGCAAAGTTTAATATTAAATTAAGATGATCTGGTCTACATTCTTAAACTAAGAGCTAAACTGTCTTTGAAGTAACGCAATGATTCATTATTTGTAGTGTTGAATAATATGGTTTAGAATATATTAATATATATTAGAACATTTTTAAATTATAATGTTGGAATTTTTCTTTTACATATTTACATATTTATTAATGATCCGTAATTTAAAAATATTTTCTCTCATAACCATATGAATTCACCCCATCTTTTTTCATATAGAAACCTAACAAAATTATCATTAACATTAATTTTAATTTTCACATATGAATTCACACATGCAGTTCACATTATCCCTTACTAGTATATAATATATATATATGTATGTATAGGTTGTTGTTAGTGTATTTATTATAACCAAATGTTTATAACTATGTATTATGTTTCCATTTAAAGTATTATGCAAAATCATATATAGTGAATATATATATATGGCATATGTACTTCTATATATAATATATATATACTATATATATACTAGACTATATAGTGTATATAATATAATATATAACTATAAATATATAATAGTAATTATGAATATTTTTTAAACTATATAGTTGGAATAATATATTATATAGCTATAATATATAATAGTAATTATGAATATTTTTAGACTATATAGTGTATATAATATATTATATAACTATAAATATATAATAGTAATTATGAAGATGTTTGAGACTATATAGTTGGAATAATATATTATATAACTATAATATGTAATGGTAATTATGAATACTTTTAGACTATATAATGTATATAATATATTATATAGTAAACAATTAACTATATATATAGTAGAATATTTTTATTCCTAACTATTAACTTAGTTTAGTTATATTCATGTTCTAACGTTAATTGTTTACTGTTCAAACGTTTCAAAATGTAGGCTTAAAATTTTCCGCTCAATTGTATCGTTCAAACATTAAATCATAAACGTTAGAACGTAATGAAATTGTTGGCGGGAGTTTTTTCACTCGATTATCATCTTCTGTGGTAAGCATTGGCGTTCAAACGTTAATGCTGAAAATTTGACCGGCCAAAAGTAACGTCCGAATGTATAAATGAATTGTTCGAACGTTAATTCAAATAAAACATTTTTTCGCATGAAAACACGTACAGGAGGAAAGCAGAATCATCGTGCGCGAAATAGAGAGAAATTCGAGTGTGAGAGATAGGGTTAGAGTGAGAGTGAGAGAGAGCAGAGTGAGAGAGAGTAGACTGAGAGAGGGATAGAGTGAGAAAGGGTGGTTATTGAGGGCTATAATTTTGGAAGTATTTTGGTAAGGAAAAACTATTTTTTCCATTAGTTGCAATTTTATAATATTTCTCGTGTTTATATATATATGTCTCTAACAAGTTAGTTTTTTTTTTTTTTTAAGGATTGGTTATTTTGGCAACTTGAAAGCTTATAATTTGTAAGAGGATATTAAAAAGTGCTGGGTATATTTTTAAACTTTAGTTATATATGTTTATGAATTTTGTTGTGAGAATATTATAAAAATGTGAAAATATGGATTAGAAATATCATGATTATTGTTTATGAATTTTGTGAATATATTTGTGAGTTTATGGTGTTTGTTGATGAATTAATATGTATAATATATTATTGTGGAAATATTGTTATATTTAGATAATTTTGTTATGGGAATATTGTGAAAATGTTGTGATATGGATTTGAAATATTGTGATTATTGTTTATTAAGTATAATTATATTTTGTGAGTTTCTTGTGTTTATTGATGAATTAATATGTTTATAAATATTGTTGTGGGAATATTGTGAAAATTTTGTATCTTGGATTTTAAATATTGTGATTATTGTTTATGAATTGAATTGTGGTAATATTGTGAAAATGTTATGATATAGATTAGAAATATCATGATTATTATTTATCAATTTTGTGAATATTTTATGAGTTTATGGTATTTATTGATGAATGAATATGTTTAGAGACATTGTTGTAGAAATTTTGTTATGTTAAAATAATTTTGTTGTGGGCATATTGTGTGAGAATAATATAAAAATAATAAGTATAATATTAAATAAATTATAATATATTCCTACTATTGTGAGGTTGTAAATCATTATATTATTAAATATATAATAATAAATAAAGCAAGTAAAATATAACTTTTGTGGAAGAAGTATTGAACTCACTATATAAGTAGAGAGTTGAAATAAAATAGTTTTATATTTAAAGTATAATATTGTGTCTAAATAAATTTAAATTTTGATAAATGGTTAATTAGACCAATTAGTACCAATGTCGTTTACCAATTAGTTGGAATAAACTATATAATGGTGAATTTAAAATAATAAAACTAAGTATAATAAATAAATACAAATATTTCAATTTAATAAATATATAAGTACCAATTAGTTCGAATATTGTGAAAATAACAACTTAAAAGGATAAAACTAAATATAATAATAATTAAAATTATATAACGAGAGAGAATGATCTTGAAGAAATGTCTGTCAAATTGCTTAACTCTCAAATTCTCTCTGGCCTTGAGAGTTGTAAAGGCCAGAGTGTTTGTGACAGTTAAATAATTAAACTAAAATTTAAACATTTCTTCAAGATCATTCCCTCTCGTTGTGTACATATAAGAAAGTTGCACCAACATATTCTTCCACTCTATCTAGTTCAATAATATAAGATCTCCGAATGTTTTTAACATTACTAATTCCAACATTTTTTTCTTATATTATTTCATATGATTTTTGAATAAATATGTGTGACATTGCATATCTAACCTTAGACCTATTCAGGAATTAATGTACATTTAGGTGTTCACTAATTCCTAAATTGTCCAGTGTGGACAGTTTGTGATTATATCATCTATATTGCACATTCTTGTTACTCATACTGAACAAGTTTAGTATGAAGTTTCGGTGTCTTCCTCTACTGTTCTTTAGGAATACTGTTCGTAGGGTCACAATCTCTCTGAATGAACATGTATACTTGAAGAACTATGGGGAGATGCTGCCAAAATTTCTACTGACGTGGAAAGTAGTAGAGTGACGGAATATGTGCAATATGGATAATATAATCTCGAATGAGATATGACCAACTACCTTATCAAAATTAGCAGTGGCAATTGGAGCATGACATGCATGTGAATTTTTAATGTACATAAAGTGTTACTAATAGATATAACTTTTTAGAAATGGACAAAAGTTGGATGCGTCTAGGCGATAGACTTGGAAAGAATTTCGCAGCCTATGCACGTGGAATAAGAACCTCCATTGATTTTGCTCGGGGCTCTGCTAATAGTCGTGGTTACATTAAGTGTCCATGTCGAAGGTATAAAAATTTGTGTGCGATGGGGTTGACTGAAGTTGAAAGTCATATATTTGTGAACGGTATAAATCTGGGGTATACCTGATGGGTATTGCATGGTGAGCTGTATGCACAGTCAGTGGATGCATTGTTCGGTCATCCGAATTATTTGCGAGACATGGATGATGATTATGAGCGGGATGAGATGGAAGAGATGTTGGGTGACATTGGAGTTGGGATGTTTATGGATGATGTAGACGACAATGGCTCAAGTGGTCAATGAGTGATTCTGAAAATTTTGCTGCAATGTGGGAAAATGCAAAGCGCGAGCTTTATCCAGGCTGTACAAAACATTTCAAAATGTCGTTTATTGTGTGGTTGCTTCACATTAAGTCATTGTGTGGGATGTCAACGAAAGCAATAAACATGGTATGGGACTTATTTAACGAGGTGTTTCCCGATGGGTCTGTATTGCCAAAGAACTTTTATGAAGCGAAACAGTTGAGAAAGGGATTAGGATTTGAGCACAAGTCAATACATACATGTAAAAATGATTGTGTTTTGTTCTGGAATGAGAACGAGGGGAAACAAGCATGTCCTGTATGAGGAGAGTTGAGGTAGAAGGCCAAGAAAAATGTGCCGATTAATGTGTTACGATATTTTTTCTTGAAACTTAGGTTGCAAAGACTATATATGTGTAATAAAAAGTTGCTGATATGAGGTGGAACAAGGAGAAAAGAGTTAAGGATGACGCATACATGAGGCACCCAGCTGACTCACTTGCATGGCAATCTTTTGATGATCAATATCCAGAGTTTGGGATAGAAGCTCGGAACGTGCATCTGGGACTCACTACCGATGGATTCAACCTTTTTGGGAATATGAGTACAAGTTATAGCACTTGGCCCGTTGTGTTGATTCCGTACAATCTTCCGCCATGGAGGTGCATGAAGGCACCAAACTTTTTGTTAACTTTACTTATTCCAGGCCCGAGATCACCTGGGAATGACATTGGTGTATTCATGCAACCGTTGATTAAAGAGTTGAAAGAGTTATGGGAAACATGCATCAGAACTTATGATACATCCACGTCGACATCTTTTCAGATGCATGCTGCAGTATTGTGGACCTTAAATGACTTTCCAGCATATGGAAATATTTTCGGTTTGAGTACTAAAGGGAAGTTAGCGTGTCTGACGTGTAATAAAGAAACTGCTAGTGAGTGATTAACATATTCTCAGAAGTTGTGCTTCATATCGATATTATCTACCAGCAAATCATGTATGGGGAAGCAAATGTGCTAAGTTTGATGGGAGAGTAGAGAACATAATTACTCTAAATGAGTTGTCTGAAGAAGAGATAGTGGAACAACTGATATATGTTAGAGCGAACAATTTTGGCAAATGCCGGGGTAAGAATAAGAGGAAACGAGGTGTCGCAGAATTGAATTAGACAAAGCGTAGTATTTTTTTTTACTTGCCATATTGGTCTTCCTGCATGTTGTGACATAGTTTGGATGTAATGCACATAGAGAAGAATATATGTGATAATATACTAGGTACATTGATGAGCATTAATAAAAAGACAATGGACACGATCAAGACGAGGAAAGATCTTGAGAGAATGAGAATTAAACATAATATACATTTGTGAGTGGAAGGCAATAGGGTGGTCATACCGCATGCATGCTTTACGATGACGAGGGAGGAGAGGATCGATTTCTGCAAATGGTTGCAAGGTGTGAAGTTGCCAGATGGTTATGCCTCAAATATCGGTAGATGCGTGAGCCCTGTTGACTAGAAAATTAGTGGATTGAAAAGTCATGACTAGCACATTTTGTTTGCAGAAGTTATTACCTGTGGGAATTCGTGAGAAGTTGACATCTAATGTATGTGTTGTCATAACTGAACTATGTATATTTTTTAAGGATTTATGCACTCGAGTTGTAAATCGAGATATGTTGCAGAAGATGGAAGAAGACATTGCTACTATACTCTGTAAATTTGAGTAGATCTTTCCACCATCATTTTTTGATGTCATGATCCATTTAGCAATACACTTACCTCGGGAGGCATTATTGGGTGCACCGGTGTAGTTCCGTTGGATGTATCCAGTTGAAATATATTTTGGTCGATTAAAGCGCACTGTTAGAAATAAAACCAAAGATGAGGGTTCAATAGCAGAGGCCTATATACACAATGAATGGTTAACGTTTTGCTCTCTATATCTTAGAAATGTTAAGACACGATTTTATTGTCAAGAGCGAAATGCTAATCTTGCTACTCCACCTCCTCGTGAGCTATCAGTGCTTTCCCAGAATGTAATACCCTTGGGTGCACAAACAGGTTACTATTTAATTGATAGAGAGTTGGATAGAGTTTGTTGGTACGTGTTAAATAATTGTGAAGAGATGGATTGTTATCTCAGGTATGTTGTTGTATGCTTCAAGAAATTTTAGTCAAATATCGTTTAATTATAACTTTGTGCTCAAAATACTATTTTCTTTTACACATATATACAGTGAGCATATGAATAAACTTAGGATGAAATGCGTAAAGAATATAGAGGCAAGACACGAGGAAGAATTTTTTGGATGGTTTAAACAACGTGTATAAACTAAAACTACATTGTGATTATTTGATTTATAAACTTTTAATTCTGGGTTACTTTTAATACGTATATATTATTGAAATTGATAGATTTTGGAACAACGTACTCATGATTCCGGATCAATTTCTCATGAATTGTATGCATTGGCCCGTAGTCTCTCTAATAGAGCACTTCGATACACTGCATGCACGGTTTGAGGTTATAGATTCTATAAGCTGGACCATGAACATAATAGAAAGACTCAAAACTGTGGTGTATTGGTCGAGGGAAGTCATGGAACATATGATATTAACTATTATGGTGTCATACGTGATATTATCGGATTGAAATATCTTGGTGGGTCTGTAACATATGTCTTTAAGTGTGATTGGTGGGAACTAGGCGGTGGTCGGGTTTCGATACATAAGGATAATCACTTTATGAGTGTCAATACGGCATCTAAATGATATGAAGATGATCCATTCGTATTGGCTTGTTAAACTACCCAAGTCTATTACTTGATTGATCGAATGAAAAATGCTGATGAAGATAGTGGAGAGATAACTTGGCGAGTAGTACAAAAATTTATCCCTTGAAATATATATGAAGCAGGAATGAGTGCGGATTACGAAAATAGTAAAGATGAAGATGACACTCCGATAGTAGAGGCCTACCAAGAAGATGGAGAGGGTATTAACTTGTTTGTTGACCTCGGTGTACTCGAGTTGCTCCCCTTGTGTAAAGATGACGTCCCACCCGTCATTCTCGACCCGTACGTATTAAATGATCATTCAATTCAAGAAGGGAAGAAGAGTCAGACGAAGAAGATGAAGAAGAATCTGGGGAGGAAGTGGATAAGGAAGACAAAGAAAATGTTGATAACGACAACGAAGATGCTATTGAAGGAGATTCTAAAACAAGTATGGAAAATACATCTGAATATGAAGAATAAAAGTACTAAATATTTTATTCATATAGGTGACTATAGAATATTTAATTTTTCAATAATTTTTTCTAATTAATTTTCTTTATCATATTAATCATGCCTCAAGGATCCCGCCAAAACGACGACGAAGAAATTTGCCTCCTCCGCCAAGTCCAAGTCTCAAACCTGTTGAGGACTCCCCACCCTAGTGTTTCCCTCCTGAAGATCAAGTGCAGACGCAAGAGAACGACAACCAACAGACATCTACCAGTAAGAAAATGTTATTGATAATTAATTATATATCAATACTTTTATCTCAATAACTATATAAATATAATTATATTATTATCTAATAGTTGATACACCTTCTCGTCGCGTATATACGTGGCATTTCTCTTGAGAAATGCCGAGGGCATGGAAATCTCAAGGTCAACATTTCTGATAATTTCACTGGAGGAGTGGATGATAGTATAACAGCGCTTTCAACCTATATTGGTACAGTTATCAGAGCTTATGCTCCATTTTATTTGCGATCATGGCGAGATGTTTCGCTCGAAATTAAGGAGCACATTCAAAGCCGTATGCTGATGAATTTACATTGAGTATACTAGATTAGTATATTATATTTTTGACATAATTCGTTTATTAGGATGAATTCGATTTCGACTTTGGCCATACGAGGATTTGAGAACTGTGAATGGGTTAAGGGCTATACTATTTCAATATCACAAGGGACGATGTCATGACCACTTCAAGAAGTTTGAGACGATTGAAGAGGCTGCGCAATCTCCTTTCCAGAAGATGAAGTAGACGATTGGAGCAAGTGTTGTTATCTTTACGCAATTCCAAATTATCAGGTATTCTAGATTAACATCTAATGATTATTTACATATATAATTGGGCTATATATTTTATGTATATATATTATAATTAACATTCTTAATTAATTTTGTAGCACTTAAGTTCTACGAATGCTAATCATAGATTCACTTTGACTATCCACCATCGTACTGGTTCAAGATCATTCTACCGTCTTGCTGATAAAATGGTAAGTAATAAATTATAGAATTCATTTATTTTTTTGATATTATTTTATTTAAGTACTAACATTATCTTTTTAAAATTGCTAATGTGGCTTTGTTAGAAACGTGATGATCCTGAAAACTTTTCCCTCATTCATGTTTATACTGCTGCTCAAACTAATTAACGTTGTGAGTGGATGGATCTTGCCACTGCAGATAATTATGTAAGCGTTGTTACTTTTGTTTAATAAATTATGCAACTTGTGAAAATTTTATTTTTGATTTCTTATTCTTTTAATACATTACTTATTGTGTGTTTTCTTTGACATGGTAGGAAAAAATGATGCNGTGGTGTATTGGTCGAGGGAAGTCATGGAACATATGATATTAACTATTATGGTGTCATACGTGATATTATCGGATTGAAATATCTTGGTGGGTCTGTAACATATGTCTTTAAGTGTGATTGGTGGGAACTAGGCGGTGGTCGGGTTTCGATACATAAGGATAATCACTTTATGAGTGTCAATACGGCATCTAAATGATATGAAGATGATCCATTCGTATTGGCTTGTTAAACTACCCAAGTCTATTACTTGATTGATCGAATGAAAAATGCTGATGAAGATAGTGGAGAGATAACTTGGCGAGTAGTACAAAAATTTATCCCTTGAAATATATATGAAGCAGGAATGAGTGCGGATTACGAAAATAGTAAAGATGAAGATGACACTCCGATAGTAGAGGCCTACCAAGAAGATGGAGAGGGTATTAACTTGTTTGTTGACCTCGGTGTACTCGAGTTGCTCCCCTTGTGTAAAGATGACGTCCCACCCGTCATTCTCGACCCGTACGTATTAAATGATCATTCAATTCAAGAAGGGAAGAAGAGTCAGACGAAGAAGATGAAGAAGAATCTGGGGAGGAAGTGGATAAGGAAGACAAAGAAAATGTTGATAACGACGACGAAGATGCTATTGAAGGAGATTCTAAAACAAGTATGGAAAATACATCTGAATATGAAGAATAAAAGTACTAAATATTTTATTCATATAGGTGACTATAGAATATTTAATTTTTCAATAATTTTTTCTAATTAATTTTCTTTATCATATTAATCATGCCTCAAGGATCCCGCCAAAACGACGACGAAGAAATTTGCCTCCTCCGCCAAGTCCAAGTCTCAAACCTGTTGAGGACTCCCCACCCTAGTGTTTCCCTCCTGAAGATCAAGTGCAGACGCAAGAGAACGACAACCAACAGACATCTACCAGTAAGAAAATGTTATTGATAATTAATTATATATCAATACTTTTATCTCAATAACTATATAAATATAATTATATTATTATCTAATAGTTGATACACCTTCTCGTCGCGTATATACGTGGCATTTCTCTTGAGAAATGCCGAGGGCATGGAAATCTCAAGGTCAACATTTCTGATAATTTCACTGGAGGAGTGGATGATAGTATAACAGCGCTTTCAACCTATATTGGTACAGTTATCAGAGCTTATGCTCCATTTTATTTGCGATCATGGCGAGATGTTTCGCTCGAAATTAAGGAGCACATTCAAAGCCGTATGCTGATGAATTTACATTGAGTATACTAGATTAGTATATTATATTTTTGACATAATTCGTTTATTAGGATGAATTCGATTTCGACTTTGGCCATACGAGGATTTGAGAACTGTGAATGGGTTAAGGGCTATACTATTTCAATATCACAAGGGACGATGTCATGACCACTTCAAGAAGTTTGAGACGATTGAAGAGGCTGCGCAATCTCCTTTCCAGAAGATGAAGTAGACGATTGGAGCAAGTGTTGTTATCTTTACGCAATTCCAAATTATCAGGTATTCTAGATTAACATCTAATGATTATTTACATATATAATTGGGCTATATATTTTATGTATATATATTATAATTAACATTCTTAATTAATTTTGTAGCACTTAAGTTCTACGAATGCTAATCATAGATTCACTTTGACTATCCACCATCGTACTGGTTCAAGATCATTCTACCGTCTTGCTGATAAAATGGTAAGTAATAAATTATAGAATTCATTTATTTTTTTGATATTATTTTATTTAAGTACTAACATTATCTTTTTAAAATTGCTAATGTGGCTTTGTTAGAAACGTGATGATCCTGAAAACTTTTCCCTCATTCATGTTTATACTGCTGCTCAAACTAATTAACGTTGTGAGTGGATGGATCTTGCCACTGCAGATAATTATGTAAGCGTTGTTACTTTTGTTTAATAAATTATGCAACTTGTGAAAATTTTATTTTTGATTTCTTATTCTTTTAATACATTACTTATTGTGTGTTTTCTTTGACATGGTAGGAAAAAATGATGCAGATACAGTCAGCTTCTGGAGAATCCTCTCTGAATGACATAGACATATTCACGCAAGTGCTCGGGCCCAACTCTAGTGTGACAAGAGATTTGGGACGATCTTTCAAGCATTCTGGTTCATCCTCCTCATCCTCTTCGACTTCACAAATTAATAATCTTACCAAAGATTTGGAAGCTGCATGACGCAAGAATAAGTATATGAGGTTGAGGCAGCAAGAGTTGGAATTCCTCTTAGAGCGACAATCTCATTTAGAGACGCGTTTACAGGATCAACAGAGAGACCAGGAAGAAAGAATGTGCAATGAAGTCCAGAAGCAAGTGCAGCGGGAGATGATGGTGCAAATGGGGCGTGTTATGTCATTGCAACAAAAATGGGGTGGGCGAGGAAATAATAAATGAATTCTCTCAATTTAATTCATGTATATAACTTTTACTATCTAATTTTAAAACTTTTTATGACATTGTTAATTGTAGAATATTTATGGTGTGTTATATGATACAATTAGTATATTTCTTAATTTTATGAAATTAGTGTATTTCTGATTTGTACATTCCAATGTAAACAAAAAACGTTTGAACATGATTTCACATTCGAACAAACGTTTAAACGTAATTACACGATTAGACGATTAACGTTCGATAAAACCTCCGAACATACCATGTTTGTTTGAACACTTCTTCTTTAACATTCGAACAAACGTCCAAACGTTATACTCGTTACGTTCAAGCTGTGTTCCCTTAACGTTCAAACAAAAATTCAAACGTTTAATGCATTCGGACGTATAAACGTTCAAACGCAAATATTATATGTTCAAACTATAATCAACGAACATCAACTTCTGTCATTCGAATGTCAATTGCTCGGGTTGGATTTTGGATGTAAAAAATTACGTCTCTACGTTACTTTCTGTGATAGTTTTCAACCGTCACAAAAAATAGAATGTTCGAACGTCACTTCGAACGGAACAATTCCAACCGTCACTAAAAATACTTTTAGTGACGGTTCAACATTAAAGTATCACTAAATATATCTTCATTAAGTTGAATAAAAATAGTTAATGTAGCATAATACTGATAGTGGAATCTTAAAGAATAGTGCAAAATGTCAAATCTTAATAGTTTGAAAATACATTTTACCAATTTTAATCATTTACGGTGCAAACTATAAAATCCATGCAATTTAGAAGTGTAAAGTGTATCTATTTTAAAAAAGAAAAAAAAAAAACCCCCACAAAGAACCTTATCATACATTCCTACGATGCTAGACATCTCTATGGTCGTTTTAATATTAGTTTTTAGGAATAAGAACTAAAAGAAAGTTTGTATACGAATCAGTTAAATAGATAAAAGGAGAATAGTGGAACCCATCGCTTGATGACTTTGACTAGATTTAGTAAAGTGTGATAACCAAGATTAGATGACTTTCAGTTGATACCATTCTTCTGTCCAAATATCCTCCAAAGGCCACATAAAAAATGATTAGAGTGACTTCAAACAATTAAAGAGGCCCGTCTCATTCTAATGTGTAGAATTTTCTTTTCCTAAAAAATAATGAAAGTCCCTCGATACAAAAAAAAAAAAAAGAAGAAGAAAAAAAAGATCATGTAGCTGGTTTAGGATTTGGAGTTTGGGTTTTAGGGTTTAAGTTTTAGGGATTAGGGCTTGGGGTTTATAGTTTTACGATTTAGGATTTTAGGGATTTAGGGTTGAGGGTTTGTGCTTCTAGAGTAAAAGAACCAAACGACCATCGATATTATTTCAAAATCATTATACACTAAATATCAGTTTGAAAATTTTAAAAATGATCTTGAAAATAATTCTGAGGCAATCAATAGTATCGATTCAAATAGATAGCTTATGGCCCTAAAAAATGAAATAAAATCAATAAACAAAAATAATGTTTGGGAATTACTAGATCTTCCAAAAGATAGAAAAGTTGTTGGTTGTAAACGAGTTACCAGAAGAAAATTTAAAGTTGATTGTAGTTTGGAAATGTGTAAAGAAAGATTAGTGACTAAGGGATATACTCAACAATCAGGTGTAGACTTTGTAGACACATATTCACATGTAGCAAAATTCACATCCGTAAGGATTATCATGTCTATTGTTGTCAGGATGAATTTGAAATTACATCAGTTAAATGTAAAGACAGCTTTTCTTATTGGTGAAATAAAGAAGGATATCTTTATGATAAAACCAGAATGATTCCAAATTAAAAGAAATGAAGAAAAAGTTTACAGGTTAAAAAGGTCATTGTATAAAGTTAAGTAATCTTCAAGACAATGGTACATGAAATTTCACCCAGTCATTTTGGAAATGGGATATAAAATAAGTCCACTAGATCACTGTGTATACATATGAAAAAATGATAATAAACTAACTTTATTATTATTATATGTTGATGATATATTATTGGCAAGCAATTGTCTAGATATACTGAATGAAATAAAAGAATTCTTGAAATCTAAATTTGAAATAAAAGATATAAGTGAAACCACCTATGTTCTTGTTATCAGAATTTCTAGAGATAGAAACTCAAAGATGTATTTAGATCAAAAAACATATCTAGAAAAAGTAATTAAAATATTTGGTATGAAAAATTGTAAATCCTTAAATACACCTATTTGCAAAGGTGTGGGAAGCCTCATGTATGCAATGACAAATACAAGGCCAGATATTTGTCATGCAGTATGATTGATAAGCAGATATCAATCCAATCCAGGTAAGGAATATTGGCAAGGAGTGAAGCATATATTAAGGTATTTACAAGGTATCAAAATTTTGAAATTGTACTTTGGGATCAATCATCTAGAATTAATCGGCTATAGTGATGCTGATTTTGAAAGTGATGTAGATGATAGAAAATCTACAACTAGATATATACGAGTCAGGAAATTCTAGAAACACCTAGAAAATTAGAGTTATAGTGATACCCAAATGAAAATTTTTGTCATTTATAAAGCTACCGATAAGGTGATTAAGGAAAATCTCAAGAATGGGCTTAGGGTGAGTACTTAATAAAATTTCGATGCAGGTTGATTAACCAAATAATTGGTTGATCATTTGTAAAGTTGCTGATAATGTGATTAGGAAAAGTCTCAGGAATAGCCTCTAGAGGAAGTACTTAGTAAAAATTAAACGCAGGTCAATATATGTGTTATGTATTCGACTGAAATCGTCAATTGTGACAGAAATGTTGATTATTGATCCAATCACAGAGAATTGATGTCGTTCACTAAATTTATTTTTAGTGAAATGAAGTCACCCTTTATATGTGGTCAGTGGGAGCACATATGGTGGAGAGTGTGGTCAGATAAAATAATGACAAAAGTCTGCGCACATAGAGGCTTGTAATGCTCTGACGCCGATCTGCAAGAGTATGCAAATGAGAGTTGAGTAGTGGAAAGCTTATATTGGTACCAAGGTAAAATACTCATCTAGATCATCACCGTTTTATATGATCAAGTGGGAGATATAATTCTAATGGGTGTGATCACCAAATGGTATACCCCTTTAAATGACACCCTCACCATGGTGATAGTTCCCATGGGAGTGATGGTTGAGGAAGTTTCAAGAGACTTTGTCCATCACCAATTCTCTTTGTCCATCACCAACTTGTGGGATAAATACCATCACGGGAGTGTCACCATATTGCCAAAGTTTTGTTCAAATTTTATCTCTTTTTATTCTTCATTTTTCTACATCAATATGTTGAAGCTGTGCGGTAGGTACAGCATTATCATTTACACCCTCATTTTCCATTATAGCATCTTGATCTTGCAACTTAGCAGTGGTATCTTGGGATGGAGGGGCCCATATCCAAATTGCTAGAGTTGGACTTGGCAGCCAGGGACTAGAGGTAAGCTTCCTTTTTCCAACCCAAGTCAATCTCCAATTGCAGATCATCATGGATACCCAATTTGACTTAATTGTAAATGTGTGATTGTATTAATTAATACCTTTCTAAAAAATAACGCTGTCTAGGATCATGCGAGATTGTTTTTACCTCTCCTTTTTGGGGTCTAATCAGTGACTTCACAATGCATCTTTGCTTGAATTGCAGCACGTACATACCATGTAACCAAAAAGTCCAGACAGAAAAATAGTCTAACAGTTTACCTGCTGGGTGCTCTAATCAAGGTTATATTGACCATCTTCAATTTCTTAATTATGATCCATGAGATCTACTACAAAAACCCATAGTTTGCAAGTTTTCTTTTATACTACCACAATCTCTTAATCAGGGACTGGTTTTAAGTAGGAGTGTTCACCCAGGTTCCAACTCGGAAACTCAAGTATACCCAGACCGGAACCGGGGTTTCAAACCCGGGCCGAAACCCAGACCGGGTTGATCCGTATCAGACCCGGGCCGGAACCTGGGTGGATCCGGATTTTTGAAACCCAGAATTCCGGATTCCGAGTCTTACCCGGATTGATTTTTTTTTTTTTCATTTCCAGTAAAAGCATTTATATTATTAAATTTTTTGCTAAGAAGTGAAGTTCATTATAATCTTAATATTTGTGTTCTAAAAATACTAAATGCATGTAAAACAAAAAAACAAATCCAATATTCATCTATATGCATGCATCACAATGCAATCCCCTCCATATTACACTTATGGTAGTTATAAATTACATTACTAAACACAAAATTACATTAAATGAGTTACAAAATCAGCAGCACAGTCTTCCCATTAGTGCTTTAATCTCACACCATATAATAGTCCATTGCCAAATCCTGCAACTAAAAAAATCAAAAAGATCATTAAATAGTTTTGCATATTATATTCAAATAGAATATTAAAAAAGAGTATACAAAATGAGTATAAAAATTGATGGTTTTATGTATAAAGATTGCAGAACCTCAAAATGGTTTTGAAATTAATGACGATACATCAAAATAATGTCAAGAAATGCACCCAAACAGTCCTAGCTAGTGTTTGGCAATAATGTTTTATAAGTACAATTGATTGGGTGCAGCAATAATGTTCGGCAAGAATCAAACATTTTATATGAGTTGAACTCAATAGTTTTCAATGATTAAAAGTATGTAACCAGATTTAAAAACCAGACCATTTCACCAGAAATAATCGTGTTCCATCTACCAGCTTGTAGTCATCATGCTTCGCATAGAACATTTTTCACAAAAATGAGCGGAAACCCACCCTTTGACTAATAGGTTGCACCGGTTCTTTTATATATCAAGCCAAACAATACAGTAAGTACTAAATTATAAAAATAAGGTATATGGGTAAATCTGAAAAGATCTACAACTACAATGGAATTAGTGACTTGGTGGAATACACAAAAGTGAACTTTTTGTAACATTCTTGAATTTTAACATAACCCCGAGTTATTTTGGTTAGCAAGGGCAGAGTAATAAGTATATGAAGTACTTAAAACAAGCAGAGAGGGACAGAATGCAACAGAGATGCAAATATGTAATGGCACTTATCCAAACCTCACATGATCCACCAAGCAGTATAATGTACTATTGTTGTATTGGGCAATAACAAATAATTTATTAAGAAAATATACAGCCCATATGATTATGATAAAATGGATGAGTGGTGACACAAGAAGTTCTGGAGTGAACAACTCTAGACAAAGCATGATGGCATAAAAGAGTTCAGATAGCAAAAATCCTAATATTTCATGTAAGCTTGTTTGTCTTACATCAATGATTTTTTCACTGGATATGTTCTGTTATGCTAATGAGATGAGGAGATCAACCAAAGTGAATAAATATTGTCCGTTCATTTTTTTTAACTTGACACATCCGGTAACAAAAAAAAAAAAAATCATTGAATATAGGCTCAACTCATGATTATTTCTATTAAATGGATTTCATTTCAACGCCTATCCAACCCAGATATAGAGCAAGTAATTTCATGTCCTAACAATGCAGCAATACCATTAACTAAAATTAATTTTTGGTATTACAACAAGAATTGGTATGTACTCTCATTTTGATTTTCTTGGCATAGGTTGTATGTGCATCATTCATGGTGAAGAACTTAGAGCATTCCAATCCCATTCCCTATAAAATTTCCTAAATCTTAGCTAAAATACACCATTTCAAAAATTTTATCATAAATTTTTTTAATCTTTCAAAAATCTAATACATCTCATTCTCTATACTTTCTCTATTCTATTAAAATAATCTTTCTCTATTCTTTCTTTATTATCTTTTGCTCTCACTTCCATTTACAATCTTAACTACTCACACTTTTGTCTTTTTCCTATATTGAGCAATATCAGCTTCTACGTAAGTTTTAAACATGAAACTGATTTTTTATCTTGATACAAGAATAGTTTTGAAATTATTATGATTTTACAAATAACAAATATTTGCCTTTTCCAACGGTATTTTATTCGTAACGAATAAATAAAAAACAAGATTAAGATTTTCCTGCCAAATCTAATGGTGATTGAAATAATCTAAGCTTTAGGCACACCCAAAGGAAATGAATAGATAAATATGCTTTTTTCATACGTTAAGAAAAACTACACACTTGATAAACTGCAGATTCATTCTCAATAACTAAAATTCAAAATTTCAAAGAGGTAAAATACATCCATGATATTTTATCAATTCTACATACAAGTATTACTATTGCCCATTTACACTAGCCTCAAAATACAAATTTAATGTGCGAACAATAAAACTATATTATAATTACAACTATTGAAAAGGCCCATACACTGGGCCCAAAAGTTTAGCACATGTCATCATAAGGTTACTCAGAATTTTCTAAAATAAATTGCTAAAACAAATAACCACGACATCGAAATCAGAATAATCACATTGGTTTTCTCCAGTTTTCTCTTACACCTCTCTAAATCAATTTTTAGTCGATGTCTATAGGTTTGGATGTCTATTGAGGCTAGTATCTTATGAAGTTTGGTTTTTAATCAGTTAATTGTTTGTTGGCCATATGTTGGTATTTCTAGATCATACTAACAGAAAAATTCGCAAGCCTGCCCAGCCTGCACAATTGACAAGTATTGAAATCTATAAGCACAACAGTACGTACCACAACAATTTAGCAAATAAGACCACCAACAAATGCAAAATTAGCTCATAGTTTTGGCAACCAAAAAACTGGCGCCCCTCATTGTCCTCAGTATGAGAATTTCATGGACATGCTTTAATACCACAATAACATACTGGGTATTTATTTTGAAAATAGTTTGCTGAGCATGAAATATTTCTAGTACTACTACTTGACCTAGGTATTGGGTAGTGTTGTCTTTTGTTTTGCTTTAAGTTTCTAGACAAACAATAAGCATTTCCGTTGTCGACACTCAACGTCTTCTTGCGAAGCCCCCAAATATACCCAAACCATTAACTCATACAAAGTGGTTCAGGAAAGCAATGGTAACGCATTGGAGAAAGCAACATACTCAAATGACTGCAACAATTAGTTGCCTTTGTGATTGGCCATCCGCGTTACCATGCCACAAAGTATGTTACAAATTTTTTGCGTTCCCACCCAATTTTGTTATCATCACAACCGAGAGGGATACACAACCAAAATCATACCAAACAAGAAAAACATCCAGGGAAAATATACCTTTAACTGAACAGAAAACTCATCAAAGTAATTCAACTTTCAAAAAACTAAACAACATGCATGTAGTGTAGTATGATACCTAAATCAAAAAACTTGTGCCTCAAGCAAAGTTAATGAGAAATGAAAAGGATAATGCCTATTCAACTGAGACAGACATAGAGACAAAAGTATACGAATAAATATCCAGGTGAAAGTTCACCTTCTACATTACAGCATCTAAATTTCATTAAGTAAAATATACTTAGGTAGGGAATGATATTTCAAGCTAAATCATTTCTGGGAAATGGTTTAATGCCAACAAACAACATTTCAACTCGGTTTGTGCTATTTAAAGCTAGTTCAATTCTAAGACAGGGTATAGTTACCAACAAACAACATTCCAACCTTTATTTCAAGCATAAGACAAAAAAAAACAAAAAATTTCTCAACAAAGTTTAAATTGGAACATTGCCCTTGTCAATCAATAAAAATCCCAACCACTCACGGTAACCTTTGGCTAATGGCTAGTTTACATGAGGCTATAGAGCAGCGATAGCAAAGGAGGATCAAAAATAGGTTAACTCATGCCCTGAAAAAAAAAAAGGCAATGGAATGGCTTTAATACCACCATAAGGGCTTGCGAGGTACCACACTAGGCCTGGGCCGGAAGGCCCAACAAGCCACTTGAGGCCAAAACACCCCCTGACCCAATAGGGTTCAGCTCAATTCGTTAAAGGGAATGTTCGCCCACTTATCCCGGGACCTTTAAGATATTCACTCATTCAAAACAAGAGGATAGCGCAAAGGAACTGGGATTCAAATTTCAAATAGTGGGCAAGGCCATTAATCTGGGTGATCCTAAGAAGACAAACCCTCTATTTAAAGGGGCCATGTACACTAATGAAACTTTGAAACATTTGGCTCTAAGACTACTCATATCATTACTGACTTAGGCATCAAAGGGTTCCCTTTCAACCCCCAAACCCTTTTACTCTTTGGTTGCAGGAGGTCAGGAGTGCATAGCAGTGAAACACATTCTCAACAAGCAGATTCATGAATCAAGTGAGATCTTGGAACATGGGCAATGATTGGGTCTAGGATATAATCACCACTCCTACCTCTTCTTTTGACCAGTGATTATATAGGTCAAATTAGTCTTCCTTACACTAGAGCCTCTAACTTACATGCAAGAGGATACAATCACAGACTTTGAAAGTCTCGGACAAGATTGTAAGGTTGAAATGTATAAGAAAACATTAATCAATCGGAGCTATTTCTTAATTTCAGTACTTTTTAAAAAGTTTTCAATGGTATATACAGTAATATTAGTCAAGAACCAAAAGGGGTTGCAACTTCTATTCCTTTCATGGCCATCTATCCCACATGGCCATCCATCCCACTGAATACAAGTTATTCTCAATAACTAATTACTTACATGCATGTACTGAACCAACCAAGTATGTATATGTCTCGCCTAAACCTTCATTTTTCCTAAATTTTAGGATTTACATGTGGGGAAAACCTTAAATGCCAAGAAATCACAACCGACCAAGCACTGGCTAGAAATGACAAAACCAAACTCTGAAACAAGGTATAAGGCACAAGTCAAAGCAGAAACATACTCCACATGAACCAACAAGGGTCAACCCTTCATGCATACCCAACCAAATACGCGAAGAAAGCCCAAGATAGCACAAAACCAGCACACAAAATAGCTTATATTTACATATCAAGGAGGCTCAGATCTTTAATTTTCAAGCATAACAAAGGGCACAAGATAGGATGGCTACAAATCCTGATTGCCTTTGTGAAAAATTAACAATTAAGATGGACATCCGGCTTACCCTGCTATACCAATCAATGACCATTCATTAAAGCTACTGATATTACACTCAGGTACACCCAGCAATCCAACCATCATCATAGCCACTGCACTTACATATACAGCTTAAATGACAGCCCCAATCAAATGCCAACCACAAAATCTGAAAATTACCCAATGCTGGCAATATAGGAAGTTTCGAATACACAGTTATAATAACACGTAAATTAGAAAGCAAAAATATAATAAACCACAATGAATGATCGACACTCAATTCCCAAATGAAAACATGTACATGAATGAAAGCTATCCTAACATGTAATCAGATCACACATATGTAAGAAAATGTAAATCAGAGGCTGCAAAATCACAAATATAGTAACAAATCATAGAAAATGTTAGAAAATAAAAGAAAATGTAACAAATTCTCAGAAATTGTAAGAAAATGTAAATCACTACCAGAAAACAATGTAAATCACAGCCTGCAAAATCACAAATACAAATGTAAAATCTCAAACCCAAATGGAAAACCCTAAACAAATCATCAGAGACCAACATTGTAAATCAGGGTCCCAATTTTGCAAAACAGTGAGGTTCGACTTGGTGCTACAAGTTCGACTTGCAAAACAAGAAAATTCGAGTAAATCACAAGTCAAGACAAGGTGTAAATCTGACCCAAGAAAATCGATTAAAGCACGGCATTAGCATCGAGTTAAATGACAAAGTAAAGCACGACATCAAATGGATGCAAAAGAATATGGAATCTGAAAACAATGAAGCAATAAGGTTGTATGTTAGGAAGAAGATGAATCGGCACAGAGCATTCTATTGCGAGAGAGAGAGAGAGAGGGTGTGCGTGAGCCTTACTGAGACAACGACCGGATGGGGAGGCAAACGACGACCAGTAGCAAGAAGGAGCTTGAGGAAGAGAGACATTGTGCAGGATGAGAAACCGAAATGGAGGATTGGGGATATAGAGTGGTTCCCCATATATGCCTGACTTTCCAACCTGGCTGCAAAGCATGGCTGCACTCCCTCTAAGCTAGCTCTGGCTTGGCTTCTCCATCAGGAAGATAATATAATCCCAAGAGGATTGCTACTCATCATCCTCATACACCATACAACACATTTGTTTTATTTCTTTTATTTCTTTTTATTTCTTTCTATACTAATTGAGATTTTTACTCATCAACCATATACCACACATTTAGAAAGAGAAAAAAATAAAATAAAAAATTATATGTGGTGTGTGGTATGTGGTGTGAGGATAATTAATAGAATTTTTCTAATCCCAATCACGGGTACATTGCTCTCTTAATTGAAATCTATTATTAGCATAGGTAATCTAGTTATTTAGTACATAGGGCTAATTGTTCAATTTAATAGATGATCAATAACTATTCTTTTAATTTCCATGAAAAACGAGACGAAATTTTGCTAGACTGTAATGTGAAAGAAATTGATTTGGATGAGTTGCAAGGACGACTAAGGTTAAGATGCGGTTTGAATAGAGAGATGAGATAAGATGATTTTAGATGAAAGTAGAAAATTGAATAAAATATTGTTAGAATATTAATTTTTAATATTATTCTTGTTTTTAGATTTGAAAAGGTTAAATTGTTTATTATTTTTCGTGTGGAAATTTGAAAAAAGATGTAATGATGAGATGAGATGAAACACTTTTATTATCCAAACGAGGCTTAGAAATCTCTATAGCAAAGTTGCTTTCCTTGGCATTGAAGCTTACGCAAGAGGATTTGAAAGAGATCCTGCCATGTTAGCTAAATCTGAATGGAAGAATGCAAATACCCCATCAAAGTAGTTAAAATGCAAATATCTAAAGTGAAACCTTTCTTCTCGATCTGCTTTTTCTATTACCTGTGTTTTATGTTCAGGAAAAACGTTCAAATATTTCTTGCTGACATTTGATGGATAAAAGAATCTTGTTGAAATTATAGCATTATCAGCTTGTTGCTGGGAGCCACAATACTAAGCTAGAATCAAGTGGGTAATTGTCACAATCTTCAAACAATTGCTTTAAATAGGGATGCTTGGTAATGAGATGAGATGATAATTTTGTGAATAATAATGAAATTATTTGTAAAAAATAGTAAAATGATTTGAGTTAAGATGTTTTATTAAGTTTTAAATTGTTTCATTAATTATATAATTTTATGATTGTTTTGTATATTATAGTTTGTAATTAATCTTTTTAATTTTATTATTTAAATTTCAGGTTGAAATGTCTGTCAGGGGAAGGTCAAAGCGTGCCAGACCAGTGAAACGAGGTTCTTCTAGTAGTTCGGTCGATACATTATTAGGCCGTAAAGTTTTATTAGAGCGTCAAGTGAAGATTGACAATTTTCAAGATCTTCTCTTTGAGGGCTGCTCCTCGACATCAGTCTTCATAGAGCGCGGTTGGTCACCGATTCTAAACCATAGGGACGAGGTGTTCCTGTTCTTGGCATATGTTGATCTCGTCACCGACTTATATAGAGGGCTCGCTGCCTCCAGTCTGGATGCTGGTGGTAGGTATATTATCAGCATACGAGGTATTTCATTCTCGTTCTCGACAGACATACTTGCCGATTTTATCTTAATCGCACGTTTAGGGATTGCATATCCAAACGTGGTGCCCATGGAGTCTACAACTTATAAGGAGACAGCTGAGGACGAGGGCACTGATATTGATGGACTGGATGGCCTCTCGGATGCTGGGGTGAGACAGTTGGCTGTTGGTCTAGATGTTTCTCCTTATGATAGGATGAAGAGCATCAAACAAGGTTCATTTATCATATATTTTCAAGATTATGAAGTTAATCATCGCCTACAACATTGACCCTCAGCAGCACAAGACGGACGTTGGCATGTATAGGGCGAGATTTATGATATGGATCGCTCATATGATGCCTATTGACCTAGTGGGTTATATAGTCACTAGGATGCGATCAAAGGTTTCATACATTATGACGATAGATATTTTTTCGTTCGGTCTACAAATCACACGATTCCTATTATCGGTTGGGGTCTTACCTGATGTTACTGAGCGTATCCAAAAGCCAATTGGACCGATCAACTCCTCCACCCTATCACAGATAGTGGGGCACTCGAGACTTCATCTTCGTGCTCCTACTACAGAGTCGGTCGATACTCATACCAGAGATGCACACCTGACTGATCATTGAGTATCGGCCGATGAGACATCCACGCAGTCCGATGTATCACGCGCTATTCCTCCTGATCAGATTGTTAATATAGTGCTTACGGAGATCCAGACTGCCTTCTTTGGCTTACATACAGAGATCACAGGTGCCATTTCTAAGTTAGATGTGAATGTTGATCGCAAATCTCAGACTCAGAAGACGATATCTACTCGACTACCACAAATAGAGGCAAAAATATATGCAATCGAGGATGTCCTCAAAGAGTTGGGGACATAGTATTTTATATCTTTTATTTGTATTATGTTTTATGAGAAAAGATATATGCAATCAAGGATGTCCCTAAAAAAATTAATTTTTTAATAGTAGACCCCACTCTTTTTTAAAGTGATTACGCGGCGTTTACGCACTTTACGATTGTATATAGAATTACTCTTTTTGATATGGACAATATTTGATGTTTTGTAACTTTAATTAATTATGCATTATATCTTTTTTTTTTTAAATTAATTGTTGATTACTATTATTATTTCTTTAATTGATTAATTGTTTTATTAAAGTAATGTCACCGTTCAAACACAATATTACCATTCAAACGTTAATTGACCGTTCCAACCCTATACAGCGTTTGAAAATTGGTGATCTACTTGTTCGAACGTTGTAGAGGATTGTTCAACCGGTAAATCAATTTCCCGCGCTAAACCTACCATTTTGTTTCCCATCCTCGAATAATTATTTTCTTAGGACAAAATTTATCGTCCCCGAAGTATACCGTTCAAACGTGTTCGAACAGTCTGCATGTTTTAGTATTTTTTTGGAATGAAATCAAAATTTCATCTTTAAATCTTATTTTTTGGGACAATTTTCAATATGTTCCAAAGAAAAATCGTCCCAATAGCTCAAATTTGTGGTAGTGTTACATCAGAGATTTTTTCACTGGATATGTTCTGGTATGCTAATTAATGAGATGAGATCTAAGATCGACCGAAGTGAATAAATCTTGTCCGTTCATTTTTTTAACTCGACACATCCGGTAAAAAAACATCATTGAATATAAACTCAACTCATGATTCTTTCAATTAATGGATTTCATTTCAACGCCTATCCAACCCAGATATAGAGCAAGTAATTTCATGTCCTAACAGTGCAGCAATAGTACCTTTAACTAAATTAATATATGGTATTACGACAAGAATTGGTATGTACGCTCATTTTGATTTTTAGGGCATAGGCGGTATGTGCATCATTCATGGGGGAGAACTTAGAGAAGAACAAACTTCTATAAGCCCGACTTTCCGACCTAGCTGCAAAGCATGCCTGCACTCCCCCTCAACTAGCTCTAGCTTGGCTTCTCCATCAGGGAGACGATATTATCCCATGCAAGAGGTTTGCTACTCATCCTTTTTTACATTATTACTCTCTTAATTGAAATTTATTGTTATCGTAATTGAGTTATTTATGTACATAGGGCTAATTGTTCACTTTAATAGATGATCAATGGCTATTCTTTTAATTTCCATGGAAAACGAGACAAAATTCTGCTAGAGCATGATATGAAAGAAATTGATTTGGATGATTCGTAGGGACGACTAAGGTTAAGAATCTCAATATCAAACATTGGTTCATTGGCATTGAAGCTTACGTAAGAAGATTTGAAACAAATTTCTGAAGCTGTGCCCGTCAATGAAGTTGGTGGTGAAAGAGATCCTGCCATGTTAGCTAAATTTGAGTGGAAGAATGCAAACACCCCACCAAAGTAATTAAATCGCAAATATCTGAAGTGAAACCTTTCTTCCCGATCTGCCTTGTTCTATTACCTGTATTTTATGTTTAGGAAAAACGTTTATTGCTGACATATGATGTATAAAAGAATCTTGTTGAAATTATAGCATTATCAGCTTGGTGCTGGGAGCCACAGTACTAAGTAATATTCAAGTGGGTAATTGTCACAATCTTCAGACGATTGCTGTAAATAGGGATTCTTAGTAACGAGATGAGAATTTTGTGAATAGTAATGAAATTATTTGAAAAAATAAAATAAAATAATTTGAGTTAAAATGTTTTATTAAGTTTTAAAAAAGAGAGATAAAAAGTTAAATAAAAGTATTAGAAAATTTAAATATTACAAGAATAGAATTTTTTATTATAATGATAATGATAGGTTTACTATTTCCTACCATCCATTTATTATTTTATTTTTATTTTTTTAACTTTATGGTTAAGGAAATGACTTTTAGTGAAATTATATAATTTTTAAAAAATTTTTCTTAATGATTAGAGATGTTAGAAAAATACATAAAATAAAATAATTAAAAAATTAAAATTTCAAATTCACTATAAAATAATAAAAGAGCATTATCCTTTAGCCAATCAAGCTATATTTTCTTTGTACAAACTACAAACCAAACCGTGGCAGAATTTGAGACGGGTGACTTGGCGTACTGGAGTTGGAACAGTCTTGACTCTTGAACGTTCAGTCCTCCTGGTCCCTTGGGGCGGAGCCAGACAACCTCGACGGACCCGTGTTGGCCTCGAACTCTGCCGATGGAATGTTGTGGTTTGTGTGCGGGCCACGTCGAGGACATCGGACACGTATGGACAACCAAGCCCACGTGATTATCCTAAACCACTTTCATTGCATTTTGTTAATGTAGTATTTTATTATTATCTACTAATTATTATATTTAAGGATACATGAATAATATCGCACAGAGAATGTAATTTATATAATCCTGAGTTTTAGTTTTTAAAAACAAGTGTAAGATCAAAATAATCATTTAAATGTATCGGCTTTTATATTAATTGTATGTCAATAAACAAACCTTCTTGTAGGAATTTATCGTCAGAAAATAGTTTAAAATTTATTGGACCCTTTATTCCTGTTGAGTCTATCATCTAATCTAATTGTACTTTTTTTGAATATCTTTTTTAAATATTTTATAAAAAATGTATAAATATGCTAATAATTATTTCTTTAATTATTAATTAAAAAACAAAATTTAAAATACATGAAGAGTCATACTCAAGGGATTAAATGAGGTAGAAACTAGCATCTTCCAAACCTATTATACATGAGACACGTATCTCGGAATGATGTGATAGATGCCTATTGAGTATTGGTTATAAAATAAAAATACTTAAGTTTAAAAAATAGATTACAACTTTTAACAAATATACTCATATTAATAATGTCGTAAGTATTATGTTGGGATGTTGCAACTAACGTTACTGAAAAGTAACAACACTCTGCATGACGTTAGCATTGTAAGATATAAAGATTCTTTCCATCAATCATTATTTATCACTTCATATCTTATATTCTATAGAAAACATCTTTATTTCTTATGTAAAATTAGAAATTGAATTAATTACTATTCACTTTCACACCTCCCTATAATTTTTTTTTTCATAGGATGTAGAGGTAATTTTTATAAAGTCGATGGATGTTTTTCATAGAATATGGGGTAGTGAATAATAACTGATGAAAAAGAAATTTATGAAAAACATATCTACACCCTATGAAAAAATTATAAGTCATCTTAAGTATAAAAATAAATAGTAACTAATACATAATAAATTTCTATAAGATAATAAGAGATCTTTGTCAAATCAATGGCCTTTCTCAAATTATTATAACTTGAGCGTCTCAGAAGACAAAAAGCGAGAGATAGGTAAAGTAGTTTCTATAATATTTACTATTAATTAAATACTATTTAAATAAGTATATTATATAATAATATATTTATATATATGGACAACAATAAATATTATAAGTAACATTTCATGTATTTTTTTCACTGATCATGAAATTCTCAAAGTGAAAAATATCTTTTACCCTTCTTGTCACTAGTTTCAAAGTGAAGGTGAAATTTGATAATAGAAAAATCAACAACTTAAATTATTAAATTGACACGTTGTACCATTAAACTATATAAATTGACATGCTATTCATTAAGTTGAAAATAAAAATAGTTAATGTAGCATAATATTGATAGTCGAATCTTAAAGAATAGTGCAAAATGTCAAATCTTAATAGTTTGAAAATAAAGTTTACCAATTTTAATCATTTACGGTGCAAATTAACTATAAAATCCATGCAATTTAGAAGTGTAAAGTGTATCTATTTTAAAAAAGAAAAAAAAAAAAA
>QEOT01124150.1:0-44126 GCA_003123785.1 Pterocarya stenoptera | reverse complement strand
AAAAAAAAAAAAAAGATGTAGCTAGTTTAGGATTTAGGGTTTGGGTTTGAGGGTTTTGGTTTTAGGGATTAGGGCTTGGGTTTATCGTTCTACGGTTTAGGGTTTTGGGGGTTTAGGTTTGTAGGGTTGAGGGTTTGTGCTTCTAGAGTAAAAGAGCGAGACGACTATCAATATTATTTCAAGATCATTATACACTAAATACCATTTTGAAAAATTAAGAAATGATCCTGAAAATTATTTCTAAATTTTTCAGAAGCAATTAATGGTATCGATTTAGATAAATAGCTTGAGGCACTGAAAGATTAAATAAAATCGATAAACAAAAATAATGTTTGAGAGTTAATGTTAAATCTTCCAAATGATAGAAAAGTTGTTGGTCGTAAATAGGTTCTCAGAAAAAAATTTAAAGTTGATGGTAGTTTGGAAATGTATAAAGCAAGGTTAGTGGATAAGGGATATACCCAACAATTAGGTGTAGACTTTGTAGACACATATTCACATGTGGCAAAGTTTACATCCATAAGGATTATCATGTCTATTGTTATCATGATAAATTTAAAATTACATCAATTAGATGTAAAGACAGCTTTTCTTAATGGTGAAATAAAGGAGGATATTTTTATGATTCAACCAGAAGGATTCCAAATTAAAGGAAATAAAGAAAAAGTCTACAGATTAAAGAGATCACTGTATGAACTTAAGCTATATTCAAGACAGTAATACTTAAAATTTCACCTATCCATTTTAGAAATGAGATATGAAATGAGTTCACTAGATCACTGTGTATACATATGAAAAAATTATAATAAATTAACATTATTATAATTATATGTTGATGATATATTACTAGTAAGTAATTATCTAGATATTATGAATGAAACAAAAGAATTCTTGAAATCTACATTTGAAATAAAAGATATTGGTGAAGCCACCTATGTTCTTGTATTCAAAGATGTTGTATTTAGATCAAAAAATATATCTAGAAAAAGTACTTCAAAGATTTGGTATGAAAAATTGTAAATCCTTAAGTACACCTGTTTGCAAAGGTGTGGGAAGCCTCATATATGCAATGACAAATAAAAGACCAGATATTTGTCATGCAGTAGGATTGATAAGAAGATATCAATCTAATTCAGGTAATGAGCATTGGCAAGTAGTAAAGTGTATATTAAGGTATTTGCAAGGTACCAAAAATTTGAAATTGTGCTTTGGGATCAATGATATAGAATTAATCGGTTATAGTGAGCTAATTGTGGAAGTGATGTAGATGATAT
Organism: Pterocarya stenoptera; assembly: GCA_003123785.1. Taxonomy (NCBI): domain Eukaryota; kingdom Viridiplantae; phylum Streptophyta; class Magnoliopsida; order Fagales; family Juglandaceae; genus Pterocarya; species Pterocarya stenoptera. Next base: position 42,852 of record QEOT01124150.1, on the reverse strand, counting down.
AAAATTTATAATTGGATATATATTTCTATTTGGTAGAACAGCAGTTTCTTGGTTGAGTAAGAAACATGGCTGTGTTGCTAAGTCTACTATGGAAGTAGAATATATTATTTGTAGTACTGTTGTGAGTAATGCGGTGTGGATGAAACGCTTTATTGAAAACTTAAATTTGGGTACATCCACAAAACCAATCAATGTATTTTGTGATAATCAGTCTGTCATCTTATTGATAAAAAGTGAAACACAGAGTTTCAAAGAAAAACACATTGATGTGCATTATCATTATATTTTAGATATAATGGAAAGAGTTGAAATCAAGGTTAATTTTATTTCTTTGACCGAGATGGTACCAGATCCAATAACTAAAGGATTATCTCAAGAGAAATTCAAAGAACATGTGACTAAAATGGGGTTAAGAGAAACCTAGGTGAAGTAACCCCATGATCAACATTCATAACTCAGGAAATTCTGGGGATGCCTAGAAAATTGGAGTTATGGTGATACCCAAATGAAAATTTTGGTCATTTGTAAAGTCATCGATAAGATGATTAAGAAAAATCTTAGGAATGGGCTTAGGGTGAATACTTCATAAACTTTCGGTGCAGGTTGATTAACCAAATAATTGGTTGATCATTTGTAAAGTCGCTAAAAATGTGATTAGAAAAAGTTTTAGGAATAGCCTCTAGAGGAAGTACTTAACAAAAATTCAACGCAGGTCAATCTATGTGTTATGTATTCAACTGGAGTCGTCCATTGTGATAGAGATATTGATTATTGATCCAGTCACAGAGAATTGATATCGTTCACCAAATATTTTTTTAGTGAAATAAAGTCGCCCTTTATATATGGTCAATGAAAGCACATATGGAAGGTCAAATAAGTGTAAGTGTACCCCTGAAAATATGCACAGGAATGCTGTGAAGCTAGTCTCAAGTATCTTGATGTGGACTATAACGATCTCTACCATCAGCATTGTGTGGACACCTCGTCACTGCCAATAGAGAATACTGTGAGTCTTGATTCTTGAGCAATATTTTTTCTTTCCAAATGATTCAAACTCAGAACTTTGATGGAAAAGGAATTTTTTTCTTGGGATAGTGGCATATAGCCCTCTTGGTCACGGGTTCTTCGGTGGAAAAGGAGTAGTCAAAAGCTTGCCTAATGACAGTTACATGGTGAGTACGTGACTAGTAGCTAAATATAACATCTAATGTTTTCCATACACGTACCAAGACATGCATAATTCTTAAGTTTGTCTTACATCAGTGATTTTTTCATTGAGTATGTTCCGTTATGCTAATGAGATGAGGAGATCGACCAGAGTGAATAAATCTTGTCCGTTCATTTTTTTTTTTAACTCGACACATCCGATAAAAAAAAATCATTGAATATAAGCTCAACTCATGATTATTTCTATTAAATGGATTTCATTTCAACGCCTATCCAACCCAGATATAGAGCAAGTAATTTCATGTCCTAACAGTGCATGCATCAATACCATTAACTAAAATTAATATATGGTATTACAACAAGAATTGGTATGTACGCTCATTTTGATTTTCTTGGCATAGGTTGTACATGCATCATTCATGGGGAAGAATTTAGAGCATTCATATCCCATTCCCTATAAAATTTTCTAAATCTTAGCTAAAATACATCATTCCAAAAATTTTATCATAAATTTTATTAATCTTTCAAAAACCTCATACATCTCATTCTCTATACTTTCTGTATTCTATTAAAAACTCTTTTTTTATTCTTTCTTAATTATTTTTTTCTCTCACCTCCATTTACAATCTTAACTACTCACTATTTTGTCTTTTTCCTATATTGAGCAATATCAGCTTCTACGTAAATTTTATACTTGAAACTGATTTTTTATCTTGGTACGAGAATAGTTTTGAAATTATTACGATTGTACAAATAACAATTATTTGTCTTTTTCAACGGTATTTTATTTGTAATGAATAAATAAAAAACAAGATTATCATTTTCCTACCAAATCTAACGGTGATCGAAATGATCTAAACTTTAGGCACACCCAAAGGAAATGAATAGATAAATATGCTTTTTTCACACGTTAAGAAAAATTACACACTTGATAAATTACAGATTCATTCTCAATAACTAAAATACAAAATTTCAAAGAGGTAAAATACATCCATGATCTCGTCACCGACTTTTATAGAAGGCTCGGTGGCTCCAGTCTAGATGCTAGTGGTAGATATATTATTAGCATACAAGGTATTTCATTCTCTTTCTCGACATACATACTTGCCGATTTTATCTTAATCGCACATTTGGGGATTGCATATCCAAATGTGCCCAGGGAGTCTACAACTTATGGAGAGACAGCTGAGGACGAAGGCACTGATACTGATGGACTGGATGGCCTCTCCGATGCTGAGGTGAGACAGTTGGTTGTTGGTCCAGATGCTCCTCCTTATGATGGGATGAAGAGCGTCAAACAGGTTCATTTATCAGATTTTTTCAAGATTATGAAATTAATCGTCGCCTACAACATTGACCCTCAGCAGCACAAGACGAAGCTTGGCATGGATAGGGCGAGATTTATGATACGCGTTGCTCGTATGATGTCTATCGACTTAGTGGGTTATATATTCATCAGGATGCGATCAAATGTTTCATACGTTACGATGACAGATATTTTTCCTTTCGACCACCTGATCCCACGATTCCTATTACCGGTTGGGGTCTTTCCTGAAGTTGCTGAGCTTATCCGGGAGCCGATTGGACCGATCAACTCCTCCACTCTATCACGAATAATGGGGCACTCGAGACTTTGTCTTCGTGCTCCTACTACAGAGTCAGTCAATACTCATACCAGAGATGCACACCTGACTGATCATGGAATATCGACCAGTGAGACATCCACACAGTCCGATGCATCACGCACTGTTACTCCTGATTAGATTGCTAATACAATGCGTACGAAGATCCAAACTGCCTTCTTTGGTTTACGTACAGAGATCACGGGTGCCATTTCTGAGTTAAATGTGAATATTGATCGCAAGTCTCAGACTCAGAAGACAATATCTACTCGACTGACACAGATATATACAAGAATATATGCAATCAAGGATGTCATCAAAGAGTTTGGGACATAGTATTTTATATCTTTTATTTGTATTTTGTTTTATGAGAAAATATATGTGCAACCGTGAATTGTACAACCGCCACGTAATCGCTTTAAAAAAAATGTGAATAAAATATGGGACTCATATGAAAAAAAATTAATTTTGTAATAGTGGATCCCACTCTTTTTTAAAACGATTACGAGATGTTTACACACTTCATAATTGTATGTAGAATTACTCTTTTTGGTCTGGACAATATTTGACGTTTTGTAAGTTTAATTAATTATGCATTATATCTTTCCTTTTATAAATTAATTGTTTATTACTATTATTATTTCTTTAATTGATTAATTGTTTTATTAAAGTAATGTCACCGTTCGAACACAATATTACCATTCAAGGTTAATTGACCGTCCCAACCCTATACAGCGTTCGAAAATTGGTGATCTACTTGTTCGACCGATGTAGAGGGTTGTTCGACCGGTAAATCAGTTTCCTGCGCTAAACCTACCATTTTGTTTCCCATCCTCGAATAATTATTTTATTAGGGACAAAATTTATCCTCCCCGAAATATACCGTTCAAACATGTTCGAACGGTCTACATGTTTCAGTATTTTTTGGAATGAAATCAAAACTTCATCCTTAAATCTTATTTTTTGGGACCATTTTCATTTTGTTCCAAAGAAAATTGTCCCAATAGCTCAAATTTTTGGTAGTGTTACATCAGAGATTTTTTCACTGGATATGTTCTGGTATGCTAATTAATGAGATGAGAAGATCAACCGAAGTGGATAAATCTTGTCCGTTCATTTTTTTAACTCGACACATCCGGTAAAAAAAATCATTGAATATAAACTCAACTCATGTTTCTTTCAATTAATGGATTTCATTTCAACGCCTATCCAACCCAGATATAGAGCAAGTAGTTTCATGTCCTAACAGTGCAGCAATAGTACCATTAACTAAATTAATATATGGTATTACAACAAGAATTGGTATGTACGCTCATTTTGATTTTCTTGGCATAGGATGTACTTGCATCACTCACGGGGGAGAACTTAGGGAAGAACAAACTTCTATATGCTTGACTTTCCAACCTGGCTGCAAAACATGCCTGCACTCCCCCTCAGCTAGCTCTGGCTTGGCTTCTCCATCAAGGAGACGATATAATCCCATGCAAGAGGTTTGATACTCATCCTATTTTACATTACTCTCTTAATTGAAATCTATTGTTATCATAGGTAATTGAGTTATTTATGTACATAGGGCTAATTGTTCAGTTTAATAGATGATCAATAGCTAATTCTTTTAATTTCCATGGAAAACGAGACGAAATTCTGCTAGAGCATGATGTGAAATAAATTGATTTGGAGGCGTTGCAGGGACGAGTAAGGTTAAGAATCTTAATAGCAACATTGGTTCCTTGGCATTGAAGCTTACGCAAGAGGATTTGAATGAAATTTTTGAAGTTGTGCCCGCCAATGAAGTTGGTGGTGAAAGAGATCCTGCCATGTTAGCTAAATTTGAATGGAAGAATGCAAACACCCCACCAAAGTAATTAAATCGCAAATATATGATCAAGTAAAACCTTTCTTCCCAATCTGCCTTTTTCTATTACCTGTGTTTTATGTTAAGGAAAAACGTTCAAATATTTCTTGCTGACATATGATATATAAAAGAATCTAGTTGAAATTATAGCATTATCAACTTAGTGCTGGGAGCCATGTACAGTACCAAGCAAGATTCAGGTGGGTAATTGTCACAATCTTCAAACAATTGCTGTAAATAGGGATGCTTGGTAACAAGATGAGATAGAAATTTTGTAAATAGTAGTGAAATTATTTGTAAAAAGTACTAAAATGATTTGAGTTAAAATATTTTATTAAGTTTTGAAAAAGATAGATAAAAAGTTGAATAAAAATATTAGAAAATTTAAATATTATAAGAATAGAATTTTTTTATTATAATGATAATGATAGATTTACTATTTCCTACCATCTTTTTACTACTTTATTTTTATTTTTTTAACTTTATGGTTAAGAAAATGACTTTTAGTAAAATTGTATAATTTTTTAAATTTTTTTCTTAATAATTAGAAATGCTAGAAAAATACATAAAATAAAATACTTAAAGAATTAAAATTTCAAATTCACTATAAAATAATAAAAGAGCGATACTAAATCTATCATTATCCTTTAGCCAATCAAGCTATATTTTCTTTGTACAAACTACAAACCAAACCGTGGCAGAATTTGAGACGGGTGACTTGGCGTACTGGAGTTGGAACAGTCTTGACTCTTGAACGTTCAGTCCTCCTAGTCCCTTGGGGCGGAGACAGAAAACCTCGACGGACCCGTGTTGGCCTCGAACTCTGCCGATGGAATGTTGTGGTTTGTGTGTGGGCCACGTCGAGGACATCTGACACGTGTGGACAACCAAGCCCACGTGAACCAATGACTTCTCGAAAATATTAGGGAAGACGTGGATCCTAAAATATCCACCCCTCTGCTTGCCCTCACGCTCCTATATATATTTGGCACTCCGACGTTCTACACAGTTATATCTTCCATTACAGTATTACTTGCACAGCATTTCGAAAGCTTAGAATTCTCGAAGTCTGATCTCTGCACTACCTACTTAGATGGCAACCTCAGCTACAATGCAATCCGTCTTGTCGAGCAATTTGAGTACCCATCTGACAAGCAGTCCCAGGGTGAACCAGTTTCTTACCAATGCTAATGTGCTCCGTTTGCCGAGTAACACTTGCATGAGGGTGCGCTGCAAGGCAACCGAGGTCTCAAGCATGATATCTGTTTTTATGGGAAATTAGTTTTACTGTTATAGCTTATCATGTTAGGAGTGAACTTAAACTTACGTACGATTCCTTGCTTCTTCTTTTTTTTGGCAGGAGCAGCAGACCTCACCACCACAGCCACCTAAGGTAGCGACCTTAATCCCGGGAAGGGTTTGATTTAGGGTTCTGGAGTATGTATGGGTACAGATAAACGTTGTTAGATCTACCATTTTGACTGCATGTTTTGCTGTGAACAGTTCAGTACGAGGTTCTCCGACTTGCTGGCATTCAGTGGACCGGCACCGGAGAGGATCAACGGAAGGCTAGCGATGATCGGCTTCGTCGCGGCGATGGCGGTGGAGGTATCAAGGGGGCAGGATCTGTTTGCGCAGATATCAGACGGTGGGATTCCATGGTTTCTAGGAACCAGCATTTTGCTGTCGTTTGCATCTCTGATTCCTCTGTCCAAAGGGGTGAGCGTGGAGTCGAGGTCGGAGGGGTTCATGACCTCCGATGCTGAGCTTTGGAATGGGAGGTTCGCAATGTTGGGTTTGGTGGCACTTGCCTTTACTGAGTATGTTAAAGGTGGAGGAACCATTGTGTAGGGCTTTCTTTCTCCACCGGCCATTAAATAATACAAGTGATGATCCCATGTAAATCTTTTCTTTTCTTTTTTTTTTTTCTTTTTCTTTTTCTTATATGGGATCCCATATCTGTAATTCTAGAAAGCAAGTAATAATTTTTATATATAAAATAATTTATTACTTGTATAATCCGATTTCAGTGCATTAAAATACAAACGAAATGTTAGATACTGCAACGTCAATTATGACATTACTCTTCAGTCTATAAATTTATTATCGTAAATAACAAAGATTGATTTAATGACTAATATAATATTGATTTTTTGAGGACATTCATTAGATTAGCGGCCGAGGCAGATGCTAATAATAATGCCACCCATGCACTAATCATTCCCCCCTAAGCTGGCATGCACCATTGGAGACATGTAGTGGTGTCAGCATAGCTTATAGGCTTCAGCCACGTACTGATTATCCAACACCACTTCCATTTCATTTTGTTAATGTAGTCTTTTATTATTATCTACTAATTATTATATTTAAGGATACATGAATAATATCGCACAGAGAACGTAATTTATATAATCCTGAGTTTTAGTTTTTAAAAACTAGTGTTAGATCAAAATAATCATAACAAAATTCGAATGTATCGGCTTTTATATTAATTGTATGTCAATAAACAAACCTTCATGTAGGAATTGTCGTCAGAAAATAGTTTAAAATTTATTGGATCCCTTTATTCTGCACATGCCGTTGAGACTGCCATCTAATCATATTGTACTTTTTTTTAAATATTTTATAAAAAATATATAAATATATTAATAATTACTTTCTTAATTATTAATTAAAAAAACAAAATTTAAAATGCAAGAAGATTCAAACTTAATAGATTAAATGAGGTAGATAACTAGCATCTTCCAAACCTATTATACATGAGACACGCATCTAGGAATGATGTGATAGATGCCTGTTGATTATTGGTTGTAAATACTTAAATTTAAAAATTACATTACAACTTTTAAAAAAAGAATAGTACTACCTTACTACTATCTATTTATTATTATTTTTATATTTGATTTTTTTTAATTTTTTATTTTACTTATGGTCAAAAAAATAAATAAAAGAAAATTATAAAAAAAATAAAAAAGGAGTAAAATTATATATTTTTTCTTATCTGTCACTATTTACACCTCACACCCTATACTTTATGAAAAATATTTTTATTTTTTATGAAAAATGAGAAATTATATGCATTAGTCATTATTCACTATCACACTCTATACCTATAACTTTTTTTTATAGGGTATATGGATGTTTTTCATATGGTGTGGGGTGTGGGGTAATAAATAATGACTGATAAAAAAAATCATAAAAAGTACCTGAAAAAAATTATAGGTTGTGTAGAGTGTGATAATGAATAGTGGCTAATGCAATAAATTCCTATAAGATAATAAGAGATCTTTGTCAAATCGATAGCCTTTCTCAAATTATTATAACTTGAGGGTCTCAAAAGACAAAAAGAGATAGATAGGCAAAGTAGTTTCTATGATATTTACTATTAATTTAACACTACTTAAATATAAATATATATATATATGGACAACAATAAATATTATAAGCAATATTTTCATGTATTTTTTTCACTGATCATGAAATTCTCAAAGCGAAAAATATCTTTTACCCTTCTTGTCACTAGTTTCAAAGTGAAGGTGAAATTTGATAATAGAAAAATTAACAACTGAAATATTTAAATTGACACGTTGTACCATTAAATTATATAAATTGACATGCTATTCATTAAGTTGAATAAAAAATAGTTAATGTAGCATAGTATTGATAGTCGAATCTTAAAGAATAGCGCAAAATGTCAAATCTTAATAGTTTGAAAATACATTTTACCAATTTTAATCATTTACGGTGCAAACTATAGAATCCATGCAATTTAGAACTGTAAAGTGTATTGTTGATGTCGTATTTTGCGGGTCTGGGCGACTCAGCACTAGCAGTGCTCTCGTTGTAACCTGCACAGTGAAAAAGGGGGACCTCGGGATCCGTTGCACCTCCGATACTCAAATTAGACTTGATGTAGGAGATGAAGAGAAAATAATAATGATGATGAGTGTAGAAGTCAACATTTTTGTTGGTTGCAAGTGGTGTCTATTTATACTCGCTGACCTGGTTTCCATAGTAGTCGGGTGTTGCTTTGTAGGAGATCATTTATTTATGCCGCTTACTCACCGAGCTATAAAGCACTTAGGTTCGCTGTATGTAGCTCGAGCTCTGGGTTGCATTGAATGCGGCATGCTTTCTGCTTTAGGCTCCTCCTATCTCATTAATGCGGCATGTCTTCCTTTTCAAGCTTTATCCTCTGAACTTGAATGCAGCGAACCTTCTTCCCTAAGTTTCTACTAGCTCATTAATGATCAGTGTGAACTGCCCTAAATATTCATGGGTTGCATTGAATGCAACATTCCTTCGTCTTTAAGCATTTTATGTATGTTTTGATTGGGTTTCTGACATGAACATAGCCCAACCCAGATCTCATACCAGGTTCCGACCCAAGGCTTCCCAATAAGTTCTGCCCTATCCAGACCCCATATCTGGGCTCTAACTTGGGCCTTACTTCTAGCCTGTCCCAAGGGATTTCTCCCTTCACATGTATCTATTTTAAAAAGGAAAAAAACCCCCCACAAAGAACCTTATCATACATTCCTACGATGCTAGACATCTCTTTGGTCGTTTTAATATTACTTTTTAAGAATAAAAAATAAAATAAAGTTTGTAAATAAATCGATTAAATAGATAAAAGGAGAATAGTGGAATCCGTCGCTAATTGATTACTTTGATTGGATTTAGTGAAGTGTGATAACCAAGATTAGATCATGATTTTCAGTTGATGCCATTCAACTATCCAAATATCCTCCAAAGGACACATATTTCATTTTAATTAGTAGAATCTTCGTTTCCTAAAAAATAATGAAAGTCTTTCAATACAAAGAAAGAAAGAAAGAGAGAAAAAAAAAAAAAAAAAAAAAAAGGAGATGTCGCTAGTTTAGGATTTAGGATTTGGGTTTTAGGGTTTATAGTATAGGGTTTAGGTTTTAGGTATTAGGGCTTGGGGTTTATAGTTTGAAGGTTTAGGGTTTTAGAGGTTTGGGGTCTAAACCCTATAAGCTTAAATTCTAAAACTCTAAACCGGAAACCTAAAACCTAAATCCAAACACCTTAAACCCTAACCCGTAAAACCCTTAAACCCCAAACTCTAAACCCTCAAACCCCAACCCATAAAACCCCTAAATCCCAAACTCTAAACCCTCAAACCCCAAATCCTAAATCCTAAAACCCTAAACCCAAAATCTAAAACCCTAAACCCCAAACCCCAAATACTTAACCTTCAAACAATAAACCCTAAATCATGAACCCTAAAACCCTAAACTCTAAACAATTAAACCTTAAACCCTAAACCATACACCATAAACGCAAAAACCCTCAAACCTCAAACCCCAAACCCTAACCATAAAACCCTAAACATTAAACCTTAAAAACAAAACCCTAAGCCCCAAATCCCACACCTTAAACCCCAACACCCAAATCAAACCCAAACCCTAAACCCCAAACACTAGACTAGTCCATGTTTAAGCCCCCAGTACCCCACTTAGCAAGAAGATCAGCCACGACATTACATTCCCAAAAAACATGTCTCATTCTATATTCCATGCAATTCAATTAGACATGTAATTCATCCCAAAAGTCCTCTAAATACCATATATTACATTCACCCTTGGTGATCCAGTTAACTAGGATTTGAGAATCAATCTCAAACTCAACCCGATAAAAACCTAAATAGTAGTATCTATGAACATCTTCCACCAAACTTCTCATTTTAGCATAATTATTGGAGCTCGGGCCCAAATCCACAGAATAAGCCCAATTAACCTGCCACAACCATCACGAATGACCCCCCATCTCCTAATGGCCCCAGATTGCCAAAGCTAGTGCCATCCGTGTTAAGTTTCACCCAATCATGAGGAGGCCAAGTCCACCTCACCACACAAACCTTCTTAGGTCTAGATTCCAGGATCGGGATTTCCAATCTTTGTAATAATGCAACATCCTTGGAAGAAATAGTAGAAACTTTCATGAACAAATCCATAATACAATGAATCATAACTTTAATTATATGCCATACCGACTCAATCGTGTCTATCTTATCTTCGTGCCGAGCCTTACAACGCCTATCCCAAAACTTCCAAGATATAATAGACGACAAAAGACCAAATATGATCTGCACTTGGGAAGATTTGCCATCCCGACGAAACCAAAAATTAATTTGTTCCTACCAAGTATGAAAAACACCCATATGCACGCCAAACTGAACTACATCTAAATGCCAAATTCGTCTAGCAAACTCTCCATTACAAAGCACATAATTCAAGTCATCCGTATCACCCCTAATACAACAATTATATTTAGAGACTATTGGTATGCCAACCCTTTTAATCCTCTCATTAGCACTCAAACAATTATTAATAACTTTCCATATCATAATGAAAGTTTTCTTGGGAATGTTAGTATGCCAAATCCACTGAGCCCAAGGTAATGGAGGAGCTCTAACCCTAACACAATCCCAAGCACTTTTGGTATTAAAATTCCCAGCATAAGCATTCACCCAAATTAAAACATCTTGTCCCTCCTTTCTCGTAGCCAGAAACTGGTGCATTTCAGAAGCCTTCTGATAACCCACAAGTTGTAAATAAATTGTAATAAGTTGTAAATAAATTGTAGTTGGATTGTAAGGCTATCATCTCCCGATAATAATAGAAGTACAACTGGTTTACCATCAGTTTACTACTTGCAAATAAAAAATACATTTTAAAATTATAAAATAATTTTTATAATACTATTTTGTCATTCTTTTTATAGTACAACTGCTTTACTAATTTTTATTTTTATAAAATACATAAACAAGTTGACAACTGGTTTATGTTGTGAACTTGTCACAATGATAAAAATCTTTTTAACATTGGAAAATACTTGGCTTACCGAGGATGTCACCGAACTTGTCAAATCCCGTGCATCAATTGAAACAGAGATTGTTCAACCAGAGTCTCAATCCACTGTCTAACTATACGCGATGTCCAGACCCAAGAAACTAACCTTTGATTTAGAATTCACCTCAATTCATCTCATCTCATCATTATAATTTTCTAAATTTTCATATAAAATATAATAAACAATTCAACTTTTTCAAATCCCAAAACAATAATAATATTAAAGATAATATTCTAACAATACTTTATTTAACTCATCTAAAACTATATTAACTCATCTATGAATCCAAACGAGGGTTGCGTTTGGATGTTAAGCTGAGCTAAACTCTTTATGAATAGTAGTGAGTTGAGTAGGTGGAGTAATGTGGAGCCCATCTAAAATGAGTTTAGATGTGTTTGGATGTTAAGATAAATTTAGTACTATTTATGAGAAATTGAAAAATGTTATGAGTCACACGTATAAAGATGTGTTGAGTTGAAAAAAATTGTGAGTCCCACGTGTGAAAAGGTTTTGAGCTAAGATGAATTTAGTAATTTAAGAGTTAGGTGTTTATATGTTAGACTCAACTTAAAATTAGACCAAACTAAATTGATCTCAGCTGAATTTTGTAAGCAAACGGGGCCTGACAATGTAATGTTGAGGTTGTCAGAGTATACAGTACGAAGAAGAGAGAACGATGCAGAGCTATTATTATTTTCTATTTTCGAGAAAAGAAAGTGGAATAATGATACTCTGCCGACTAATATATGAATGTTTACCACACTGGGAAGTTTCTGAGGCGAAATAAATGGCTACCGAGTTCTCGACCTGCGTGGAGTACAGCCTGAAGCTCTCACAGAGAATATACTACGGGATGGAATTGGCTTCGTCTTTTGCTCCCGTGGTATGTCAAAGTTCTTGGCGAAGGGGTACTTGCCATCTGCGCCAATGGTGTACACGGTTGTACCGGAGGCTGAGGTAGAATAAATTATAGTATTAGAACAGATGATAGTACTACTGCACATGTACAAGAAAATAATCTTCTAGAATGAACTGTAGACAATTTGGTTGTAATTCTCTGCAGTACTTGTAACTGATTTTATTCTCTTTTACCTTGTATAAATACCAATACATCATCAATAAAATACTACAGAGTATTGAGCACTGCCTTGTTCTGTCATGGTACCAGAGCAGCAAGACTAGTTGTCACACGATTCCATGGCCCTGGCCAACCCACCCCTCCCTTCCCTAAACACCTACATTGTCTCTTCCTTCTCCCACATTGTCACCACCAAATTAATCACAAAAAACCTACACCTTATGGAAAGTTCAGATCAACGCCTACCTTAGAGATCAGGATCTTTATCAAATCATTTATGGCTCTCGACCCCCTCCTTCTGAGTTTTTACCCAACTCAACTATGCCTAACCCAGAGTTTTCTTCATGGAAACGAACCGATCAACTTGTTCTTAGTATCCTCTTTACCTCACTTTTCCGACTCTATCATTGGTCATGTCCTCTCCTCTAAAACCTCTCGGGAACTCTAGTTATCACTGGAAACCATGTTTGCTTCCCGTTCTCAGACCAAAGAATTTATGTTTGTTTTAAGTTAACCAATCTCACTTAAGATACCCAATCCATCACTGATTATTTTTTCAAATTTCGTTCTCTTGCAGACACCTTAGCAACTACTGGCCATCCCCTTCTCGACAAAGAATTCGTAACTTACTTGTTAACTGGCCTAGGATCAGCATATGAATCCTTTGTTACTTCAATCCTACTCGTGTTGAACCCATCACCTCCCTTGACTTCTACCAACTTCTTTTAGTCCATGAAAGTCGCATGTCTCATTCCACTAGAAATTATCCCTTCTCTGTTGAGCCCACTGCTTACTTCTCTACATCTGGTGGTCGAAATCAGCGAGGGCGTGGTCCCTTCCGAGGTGGACGCCAAGGTTGCAGTGGCAGAGGTCAATCTACCTCGTTTCCTCACAGCGGTCGTTCCTTTTCCACTGCTTCTCAAGCTCCCTTCCAACCTTCATTTTCAACCCATCCCACTTGCCAGGTTTGTAACAAGAATGGTCACGTAGCGTTGTAGTGTCGCTATCAGTTTGATCATGCCTATCAACTTGAGGCTCCACCTTCGTTCTCCGCCAACTATACAACACCAAGCTCCTTCTTGGACTCCACCTGGTATCCCGATTCCGCTACAACCCACCACATTACAAATGACCTCAACAACCTCAACCTCTCTTCTGAGCAGTATCGTGGTGGTGAAAAAATTCGTGTAGGTAATGGCTTTTATCTTGCCATCAAGCATTTCAGTGACTCCTCTCTCAACTCAAACTCTTCCTTTTTTCTTCTTCATAATCTTTTACATGTATCGTCCATCACAAAGAACTTGGTCTTTGTTTGTCAGTTCTGTGTTGACAATGGTTGTTTCTTTGAATTTCATGCTTCCCATTTCTTTGTGAAGGACAAAACAACCAAGAAGATCCTCCTCATAGGTCCAACCGATGAAGGTCTTTACATCTCCCTTCTGCAACGCCTTCTACTTCGTCTCCATCCACTCATCTCGGCAAACGCACCTTAGTAGCTCAATGGCATCACAGATTAGGCCACACATCTCTTTAGCTTGTTTCGTCCAGTTTGCACTCCAATCGTTTGAAATTTTCGCACAGAGACCCCTCCTTTCAATGCTCTGCTTTCCCTCTTTCAAAAAGTCATCAACTCTCTTTTAGTCCAAGTCGGGCCTCTTACACATGGCCCTTACAATTAATTGTAGCAAATCTTTGGGGCCCAGCTCCCTTTGTTTCTCATAATGTGTTTCGATATTATATAACCTTTGTGGACCAATATACACGCTATACATGGTTTTTTTCCTTTGAAATTAAATCAGGTGTCTCTCATATCTTTATGTTATTTTTACCTTATATTGAACGTCTCTTTAATACCAAGCTCATTACACTTTAAACCGATGGAGGTGATGAATTTAAACCATTTACTCCTATGTGTCAAAAATTGAGAATTACTCATTTTTCATGTCCCCATACCCATCAACAAAATGGCCTCATTGAACATAAGCACAGCCACATTGTAGAAATTGAGTTTGCTCTTTTGGCCCATGCCTCACTACCACTTATCTTTTGGGATGATGCATTTCAAACCACAATCTATTTAATTAACATTTTACCCAGTTTCACCCTTCAAAATAAATCCTCTCACTTCATGGTTCATCATCGCATTCATGATTACAATTTCTTAAAAATTTTTGAGTACCAGTGTTGGCCCAATTTAAAGCCATATAATAAATACAAAATTCAATTTCGGTCAAAATCATGTTTATTCTTGGGCTACAGTGCAAATCACAAAGGGTACAAATGTCTGGATCTTACAACCCACAAACTTTATATCTCACGTGATGTTAAATTTAATGAACTCTCCTTTCTTTTTACAAAATCGCTGGCCATCGCCCATTTATCTTCCCAGACCATTCCTCAGGCCCACCTCCCTCTCTTCTCATCATCTATTCTTGGCTCAGGGCCCAACCCAACCAACTCTTCTTCTTCACCAGACTCTCCTTCCTCCTCTTCTAATTCATCCCCTGTCCTTCGTGTTACCCATTCTCCCTCTTCGGCGTTGGTTCCTCATCATTCCCCTATCATTACACGTTTTCACACACAGTCTTCACAACCTTGAATTGCCATCGATGGCACTATGCCATACCCATCACGAAGTTGTTTCACCGCCACTGTTACCACACCAGACAACCCAACCAGCTTCTCCATGGCCTCTAACTTTATCGAATGGCGTGATGCCATGACCAAAGAATTCTCTACCCTCACTCAGAACCAAACATGGACTTTAGTTCCACCCAATCCCTCTTCTAACATCCTTGGATGTAGGTGGGTCTATCGCAACAAATTGAAAGTAGACGGTTCCATGGAAAGAAGAAAAGCCAAATTGGTTGCCAAGGGCTACCATCAACAGGCGAGGATCGACTATGATGAAACCTTCAGCCCTGTTGCCAAATCTTCCACCATCCGTTTGATCCTTGCCATTGTTGTAGCTCAAGGATGGCCCCTAGGACAGGTTGATATTGACAATGCTTTTCTTCATGGTTCTTTAACTGATACAGTTTTTATGCAACAACCTCAGGGTTATATTGATCCAATTCATTCCACGCATGTATGTCAACTTCATAAAGCCATTTACAGTCTTAAACAGGCACCAAGGGCTTGGTTTGCCCAATTGAGTTCTTGGTTAGTAGGCTATGGCTTTATTGCCTCCAAAGCCGATCCATCCCTTTTTATTTTTAATCATGGTGATACATGCATCTACTATTAATTTACATAGATGATATAGTAATCACATCCTTCACTTCTTCTGCCATTAATTCATTTATCTCTAATTTGGGAGTGGCTTTTCCAATAAAAGATCTTGGCCCCTTGTCTTTTTTTCTTGGATTGGAAGTTGACTACTTGAAAACTGGTACTTTACTATCTCAACGAAAATACATCAAAGACCTACTCACCAGAAGCAAAATGCTTCATGCGAAGCCTATGCCATCTCCTATGGCTACCTCACTGAAACTGTCCAAATTTGACTCTCCAAATGATGAAGATGATCAACAATTCCGTCGCATAGTAGGAGGTTTGCAATACCTCTCATTCACAAGACCTAACATCTCCTTTGCTGTGAACAAAGTGTGTCAGTTCATGCACTCACCAAAACATCCTCACTGGATGGCAATCAAGAGGATACTTAGGTATCTCAAGGCCACCATCAATTTTGGTTTGTTCTTCTCCATTACTTCTTCCTTTAATTTGCATGCATAATCTAATGCGGACTAGGCAGGGTGCCCAAATGATCGTCGTTCTACTGGAGGGTTTTGCATCTTCCTTAGTAAAAACCTCATCTCCTGGGATCAAAAAAATAGAGAATAGTTGCATGATCAAGTACGGAGGCTGAGTATAAGTCTCTTACTTCAACTGCTGCTGAAGTAATCTGGCTCCAAACTGTAATTTGTGAACTTGGTACTCCTTTATCCAAAGCCCTAACCTTATGGTGTGACAACATTGAGACTACCTATTTGGATGTAAATCCAGTTTATCACTCAAAAACAAAACACATGGATATTGATTTTCACTTTATCCGTGATCGAGTTGCTACCAAAACACTTCATGTTTCCTACATCAGCTCAAGGGATCAACTAGCAGATGTATTTACAAAGCCACTGGTTTCAGAAAATTATTTCAGACTTCAGACAAGTCTCAATGTGCTATCCACCCCATTGGACTTGAGGGGGTATATTAAAATAAATGATATTTTTAGAACAGATGATAGTGCTGCTGCACAAGTACAAGAAAATAATCTTCTAGAATGAATTGTAGACAATTTGGTTGTAATTCTCTGCAGTACTTGTAACTGATTTTATTATCTTTTACCTTGTATAAATACCAATACATCATCAATGAAATACTACAGAGTCTTGAGCCTTCCCTTATCACTACAACAAAAACGGATAGTTGTAAATAGTCTTTTGGTTACAATAAATTGATCGCAAAAGTCTATTTTTATTATAATGTATTCTGTCAGTAGACAACCCAGACGTTCCGAGCTACCAACCTTACGTGTATGGCCGGTGCATGCCACCAGCTATGATACCTCTGCAAATGTATGGTGTGGCGATGGAGATCGAGAGCTATTTAGACACTACGTTCAAGGCGATGAGCGGGACGTGGCGAGTGCATTGCGTGATGGCGGGCGGGAGGTGCGATTGTCGCATAGCAGTGCAGATGGGAGAATAGGTGGTAATTAACGAATTTTTTGTGGTTTTTTAGAATTAAAACGTTGCTTAAATATGTTTTAGCATTTTTTTCAACTTGTGTTCTATTATTATTAATTAATTAATTAAAGTTATGTGTGTGATTCCAGTTTAATGTTGCCCGTTAAGAACATGAATACGCAGTTTTCTTTCTTTTTCGTTAGGTATCCACATGCATCTTTCCTGTCGAGTCAATTTGAAATTAAGAAGAGTTGTTTGAAAAAGCATCCACTTTTTTCTCTTCTCAGGGTTTTGCGTAGTTAAGTAATTTTAATGCTCTACATTTTGTTATTTATGATGCATAGCGTCTGTATGTTCCAAAGTTTTTCCGATTATCATATGTTGATTAGCTGATGCATGGCATGCTATAAAAATAAAATACTGGAGATACTTGCCGACCAGTCTTTTCCTTTAGTTTTTTGGGCAACTTATATTAAGTTCTCAAGAAAAAAACTTGATGTGGCTGACAGGGTTGACAGGGTTAACTTCTAGGTGTCGAGGTTGATGTTAGTGGAAGATCTTATTGTGCTCAGTTGATTCGAACGGATGACGTAAAAGACATTGAGAAAATGACCAAATGTGAAGATGGACGTTTTATCAAATGCCAGATTTACACTTTAAAAGTTCCACTGGTTATTTTATCAAGTGCATGCAGTGCGTTTTCAGTTTCCAAACAAAGAATTATTATTTATTTTTCAATTCTTTGTTTTTAGTAATTAGTTTTATCCTTTAGGTTGATGGAGGCGCCAGTCACGCTTAAGATGAGTTGGTCTCAGAAATTATGGCTGTGCATCCGGATTTGGATCTGACTTTTTAAAAGCGGGCAGATATCTACCTTGGTAAACCGGATTGAANTTTTTTTTTTTTTTGGGTTTTTTTTTTTTTTTAAATATGTTTTTACCACTTTTAAAATGCTTTTCTTTAAAAAAAAAAAAACTTTTTAACACTTTAAAGGCTTTTTCATCTAAATTTGGACCTGAATATCCGGATTTTATACCCTTTTTTTTGTTGTGTTTTTAAATAACTATGTTTTTCACACTTTTAAAACACCTTTTTTTAAAAAGAAAACTTTTTAACACTTTTTAAAAGGCTTTTTTTATAGGCTTTTATGTTTATTATTTTTTATAGGCATTTTTTTTATATAATGAATATTTTTTAGGCATTTTTTGAACTTTTTTTATTGCCTATTCAATTTTTTATAAAACAAAATAAATAATAATAGACATCAACATACACAATACATTACATACTTTATATTGTTGTTTACAAGGATCAGATAGTAAAAAATTTAAAAGCAGCAGCAAAGAACTATGGAAGAACATTTGAAGTCGAGCCCCCTATTCTTTTCATTGTGAGCTATGGGGAACAAATAACTGGAAATCAAAAAATTAGTAAAAAAAATCATATCCCAACTGATATGCATATATATTAGAGAAAAAAAGAGATAGTGAGAAAGCATAATAAGCACAATGGTAGGCCATGGAAGATGCATAACACAATCGTTCTCTTCATCTTTCACACCCCACCATTGTCTTCTCTAAAGCTCATCTCAAAGAAATAGAAAGAGAAATAATGGTGTGAAGAAATGTAGTTCATAGTTTGAGTCATGTGGATAGTTTTCTCATGAACTTCACACAAAATAATCATCTCCTCATGAAGTTCACTTCTTAACAAAAGACAGATACCTAAATGAGACTAGAGATCAAGTGAGCCTATTAAATTGGAGTATGTGTTGGGGTTTCTGATCAGATTTTTCCAGACCCAAATCGAAACCAAAAAGGGAAAAAAAGTTTAATGAACATAGTGCCAACATCCAAAGATTAGAAAAAAAAAAAAATACCCTAGACACATATCCAAACCAAAAGATTATCGAGAAATTGAAAGGACAGAACAAACAACCAAGAACATATTCAAATCATTCACTACTTACAGGGAGCTTGGTATTGGAATAGTTGCATACTGCCCTCTTGGTTGTGGTTTCTTGGCTGGAAAGGCAGTTCTTGAGCCCTTGCTCCCGGAGAGTGTATTGGTATGTCAATGTGAATGAAAATGGAAATTAAATATGCCATCATATTTAACTTTCTGCATTTTTGGAATCATCCAATCGTGGATACTTATACTGCAAACCAATTATACTACATACAAGTCAGTGTATAAACGCACCACAAGGTTGGTTGTGTCAATAAAAAAGCTTACAAATAGATCTTTCTATTCTTTAACATACATTCATCATATGGTACCACAAGGTTGGGTTTGTCAATAAAAAAGCTTACAAATAGATTTTTTCTATTCTTAAACAGTTGCCTTTATGGACATGGAATCAATGTGTCGTCTATGCACAGATACATTCATCATATGGTACCCTTTTTTTTAATCGATAGACAAACTTAGGCAAGGCACTGTGGATCTACAAATTACCTTGCACGAAGGCAGAATAATGTTAAGAATATAATTAAAATAATATAATATATCTCTTTCCATTAGTTTAAACTTTTGGAATAAGTGGTGATTTTATTATTTAAATTATATTCTTAACAAAAGAGCGAATCAAACCTTTTATGGCAACAATGTTTTTTTAAAAGTCATATTCATTTCATGTCACAGTCTATATTTCCAAGGTTCAGCAGGAAAAACTTTGAGAAGAACAAAATTCTTCGTAACAAACTTGCCAATCTGGCTGAAAGGCATGCCTGCACTACTCAACAAGCTTTGGCATGGCTTCTCCATCAGGGTGAAGACATTGTCCCAATCCCTGGTAATAGTAAAACTCTTTTATAATTTCCATCTTTCTCGTAAATATATTATTGTTATCATTTCAGTCTGTGCTTGTTTGGATAACTTAGTAGTAGATGTTTTCTTGCAATATGTCTGGTTAAGGTACAACTAAAGTTAAATTGTTTTCTTGCTTGTTTGGATAAATTCTTAAGGTACAACTAAAATTAGGAACCTTGATAACAACATTGGTTCCTTGTCTATAAAGCTCTCTGAGGATCATCTGAAAGAACTTCATGATGTCGTGCCCATAGATGAGTTTGAAGTTACTGTAACTCAAAAGTGGAGTTGAGGAGTTTTAACTACTTCAATGCAGACCATTTCAATGATGGTTAGATAAAATTTGGAGATACCAATGTCAATGCTCTTAAACAACATACCATAAAAGTTCCACACTATACTGAGGACAATTAAGGTTTCTTTTGTCCGAGAAGCAAAGGTCTCTCTATAGTCGCTTTCTTCCATTTCTAACGTTAATTCGCCAGTAGAATTCAAAGAACATTACAAGTAATAAAGCTTTAGCCTAATGAGATTCTTCTCCCATTCTTGTGCCTTATTTGGTTCATCCATCCCCTCCTTCCACATATAAAACACACAAAAAAAAGTCCTTAAATCCCCCCCTCCATGACATTAGGCCTGGTTTGTGATGACAAATTATCTTAAATAAAATACAAAAAAAAAATTAATTTTTTCAAATCCAAAAATAAAAAAAAGAAATTCTATTTAAAATCTTAAGTGGGGAACTGTGTGTGCAGTCCCATTGATAAATGGGGGTAAAATATAAAAAAGCATCATTTTAAAAAGAATATTATTGTAATTTTAAATTTTTTTTTAGACATAACTGTATGAGCTTACATGAGCAGTCCCCATTTGGAGACTGTATGTAGACTAACTCAAACAAAAATTATATTCTAATAATATTTTAACTTTAATCTCATGCCATCTTATCTATGTAACCAAACGAGATACTTAAACTACAATCTTTTGGAATTGGTGGGGAGGATGAGACTTAACACTTGAACTTATCTCAATCCAATCATTAATGAGACATATATACTACTTTTTCAGCTTTTCATTAAAAAGTTAAAACTAATATAAACATATTCATACAATTAAACACATATCTCAACCTATTTATATTTAAATACATCTTAATGGAACCTATAAAATATTACTGATATCAACTCAGATCATTTCAACATTCAAATGCAACCTAAAAAGCTCCCTCTATAGTCGCTTTCTTCCATTTCAAATATTAATTCGCCAATAAAATTCAAAGAACATTATTATTTTTTATAAGTAAACAAAAAGTCAAAGAATATTACGTTGAAAATATTTTCAAAATAATATATATTATATTTATTATTAATAATATGTTGGGACTTATTTTTGGAAGTTGTGAATTATTTTGGAAAGAGATAAATTATGAAACTTTTATAAGCAATTGCTTATGGTTATAATATTTTCGGTTTGCATTACAAGTCAAATTACATACTTGGTTTGGTTGTATAGAACACTTGAATTGATCAAGTGGGTAGAGGTTTGAAACACAATAAGGTACCTTTTTAAGGTTTCTTTGTGGAAAATGAGTTGGCACACATTCAGCCCATGCATCTAGGCGTGCGGCCCAACAACACGGCATCCCGATTAGTGCGTGCATGTTGGGACCCCATCAAAAATCGCCCTAAGACAAGGTCATAGGCATGCATAGACAACAAAGATCGGGCCACTTCTAGGATCAAAGCTATCCAAGGCCAACCAAGGGCCAAAACATATCACGAGCCACATTAGCCATGCAAGACCATATCATTTATTTATCTTTATTTATTTTATTTAATTATATTTCAAGGGACTTATTGGGATTTTTCACTTTGTAATCTCTATAAATAGGACTCTTAGGCATTTTATTTTATATCTTTTGAACTTTTGGTAGATTCCCTAAGTGGGTAGATTATTGTTCTTGAGGTCACCCTTTTGATGATAGGCACTTGGGCTCTCTGGGGTGCAATACGTGAATCCCCTAAGAGAGGATCTTCACCTTGCAATTTGTGAATAGGTGATATCCATTTATCTATCATTGATTCCACCTTACAATTTGTAAATAAGTGTTGAATCGTTTATCTATCCATATATTGATTTCCTTTCATCTTTGTGCAATTCATGAATCAAAGGTGGTTGATTTTTCTTTTGTTATTTTGTGTTCCTTCCTTATTCATATATATTTTTCATCTTATTTATTTATATTTTCTTGCATATCAAAATATTCTTAAAACCCAAAAAGAGTCTTCATATTCTTTTGTTGAGTCCATTCATCTTTATGCATTCTAGAATTGGTGTTGAAGTTATTCACCATTGTGTTCTTGAATGTGCATGCGAATTCATCCATATTGTTCATCTATAATGTTCATCTATATATTTCCTTCCATCCATTTTAATCTTTCCACATATACTATTCAACCAATCCTAATGTTTACCCTACTTTCCATAATTGTCATCACTACCAAAACTAGCCTCCATCCATCCAACAAAGCGATAGCCGAAACTCTTGTCTTCCATAAACCCTAGCCACCCCTCTAGAGTCCTATTTGGCAACTTCCTTAACTTTAGGAAAGTTAACTCATTCCAATCAAATCTCATCTTCCATCCTCCAATCCCTCCAAATTCAAGATCCACCCTTTGCCTTAGTCAAACTTCAACTTCCCAACAACTCTCATGCATCTTATCATCAAGGATCAAACCCTAGCCAACCTACCAATCTCCATATCATATCTTCCTTATCCTATCTTCATTTTTCAATTCTAGGAACATCCCTAGAATCACTCAAACCACCAAAGACTTTCCATATCTTACCTTAGCCAATCCCTTAATTCTAGGAACTTCCATAGATTCACTCCATCCCTAAAATCACTCCATCACTCAAGTCACCCAAAGACTTTCAAAATTTTACCATATCCAAAACCTATCTTCCATATCTAATCCCACAAATCTCTCATTCCCTAGAATCACTCAAATCAATCAAAGTCTATCTCATCTTACCTTAACCAATTCCTAAATTTTAAGAACCCTAATCACCCCATATCTATCATTCATTCAATCTTACATTGACCTAGCCGAATCCCACATTTTTCATATTGATCACTTACCTAAATTAGCCTTCTTCCACATTCCACCTAGCCCTAGCCGAAACACATATTCCCTCTTCATTCAAATTCAAATTCGGCCACTCTTGTCTTATTTGAATTTGACCTAGCCGTCCACCAATCTTTCCATACTAGTGTTTTCATAATTTGAAAATCCCAGTTGACCAAATCACACCACATAGCCGGCCACCACACCATCCAAAATCAAATCCTAAGATTTTTGGAAACTTTCCTAAAATCTCTCAACCTCCCAAGTTCGGCCAACCCTAGCCGCCCATCACCATCTTCCAAACCCTAAACCTTTCTTCCATCATCCAACCTTAAACCTAAACCCCAAAGTGACACCTACCCATATTTGATCCTACAATCAAGGGATCACAATAACCACTCCCATATTCGGCCAACCCTAGCCACCAAACCCTAATCCCACTCATCCACATCTCTTCCAAACCCTAGCCACTCATCCAAGACTCCAACCCTAACCCATCACTTCCTAATCTCGAAATTTCCCTTAGCCACCATCCAAACCCTAGCCTATCTTCACCATACCAACCCTAATCATCATCCAAGTTGTCCCAACATCAAGGGTAACCTTCAAGCCATTCCACATTGCATCAAACCCACCAAATCATCACTTAGATCACCCGAACTCATCATATTTTCCATCACTAAACACCACACCTTCATCAACCTAGAAACCCATTATTGCCATTATATGTGCAAGGCCAAGCAAGAAGGCTTGACACTCAGTCACCATCACTACCAAAGCGAGCTCGTAGACTTAGTATTTAGGGACAAGACCGGGGTCCCTAACATTAATTGATGCTTTCATTGAGAGGTTTCATAGGGAGCTATCTTGCTTGGTGCTCTTGAGAAGTCCTAACATTAATTGGTGCTTTTGTTAAGAGATTTCATTGAAGAGTTTTGCTTGATGTTTTTGAAAAGTTCTCATTTCTCCTCGAGGTAAATGATGTGTTAACTTGAACTTTGTGAATTGGTTGGGGGATTCTCTCGTGGATCACATTATTATTTTGTTGGTTCTTGTTAAACAAAATTTGAGGATTGAGGAGGAGGACAGAGTAAATTGATTGTAGGGGTCGACCACACAAGTTGGTGGAAGACCCAAGGTTGGACATCAAACTTTTTGCATGAGGGGTCGACCACCCTAAAAAGTGGAGGACCCAAGGTTGGATTTGTGAAGCTTGATCCATCACACAAGTGATTCATAGTTGCTGTCTAACTTGATTTGAGCATATTTTTCCATTTGCAAGCCAAGTTGCAAGTTGTTTTGAGCCAAGAAATTGAAGTACTATCTACTGGAGCACTCTAAAAGCCGAGGGGCTTAACACAAGACTTGAACCACATCCTTGATAAGGCCACCACCGCTTTGGCCAAGTTAAGAATGGACATGAAAGTCATAACCCGTAAGAGTAAAGGAGGCAAGTAAAGACTATTTGGGTTTGAGTTTGTCAAATATGATCCTTGAGGGCAATGATATACTTAAAGGAAAGAGAATTGTTGGGATCCCATCAAAAATCGCCCTAAGACAAGGTCCTAGGCATGCATGGACAACAAAGATCGGGCCACTTCTAGGATCAAAGCTATCCAAGGCCAACCAAGGGCCAAGACATATCACAAACCACATTGGTCATGCAAGACCATATCATTTATTTATCTTTATTTATTTTATTTAATTATATTTCAAGCGACCTATTGGGAGTTTCCACTTTGAAATCTCTATAGATAGGACCCTTAGGCATTTCATTTTACATCTTTTGAACTTTTGGTAAATTTCCTAAGTGGGTAGATTATTGTTCTTGAGGTCATCCTTTCGATGCTAGGCACTTGGGATCTTTGGGGTGCAATACGTGAATCCCCTAAGAGATGATCTTCACCTTGCAATTCGTGAATAGGTGATATCTATTTATCTATCATTGATTCCACCTTGCAATTCGTGAATAGGTGTTGAATCGTTTATCTATCCATACATGTGATTTCCTTTCATCTTTGTGCAATTCGTGAATCAAATGTGATTGATTTATCTTTTGTTATCTTGTGTTCATTCCTTATTCATATATATTTTTTATCTTGTTTATCTATATTTTCTTGCATATCAAAATATTCTTATAACCCAAGAGAGTCTTCATATTCCTTTATTGAGTCCATTCATCTTTGTGCATTCTAGAATTGGTGTTGAAGTTATTCACCAATGTATTCTTGAATGTGCATGCGTATTCATCCATACATCTATAGTGTTCATCCATATATTTCTTTCAATCCATTTTGATCTTCCCACATACACTATTCGACCAATCCTAATGTTTACCCTACTTTCCATAATTGTCATCACTACCAAAACTAGCCTCCATCCATCCAACAAGGCCCTAGCCGAAACCCTTATTTTTCATAAACCCTAGCCACCCCTCAAGAGTCCTATTTGGCAACTTCCTTAACTTTAGAAAAGTTAAAACTCATTCCAATCAAATCTCATCTTCCATCTTCCAATCCCTCCAAATTCGAAATCCACCATTTGCCTTAGTCAAACTTCAACTTCCCAACAACTTTCATGCATCTTATCATCTAGGATCAAACCCTAGCCAACCTACCCATCTCCAAATCATATCTTCCTTATCCTATCTTCACTTTCCAATCCCTTGATTCTAGGAACATCCCTAAAATCACTCAAACCACCAAAGACTTTCCATATCTTACCTTAGCCAATCTCTTAATTCTAGGAACTTCCCTAGAATCACTCCATCTCTAAAATCACTCCATCACTCAAGTCACCCAAAGACTTCCAAACTCTTGCCATATCCAAAACCTATCTTCCATATTCAATCCCACAAATCTCTCATTCCCTAGAATCACTCAAGTCAATTAAACTCTATCTCATCTTACCTTAACCAATTCCTAAACTTTAGGAACCCTAATCACCCCATATCTATCCTTCATTCAATCTTACATTGACCTAGTCGAATCCGACATTTTCCATATTGGCCACTTACCTAAATTGGCCTTCTTCCACATTCCACCTATCCCTAGCCGAAACACATATTCCCTCTTCATTCAAATTCAAATTCGGCCACTCTTGTCTTATTTGAATTTGATCTAGCCGTCCACCAATCTTTCCATACTAGTGTTTCCATAACTTGGAAACCCTAGTTGACCAAATCTCACCACATAACCAGCTACCACACCATCCAAAATCAAATCCCAAGATTTTAGGAAACTTTCCTAAAATCTCTCAACCTCCCAAGTTCGGCCAACCCTAGCCACCAATCACCATCTTCCAAATCCTAAACCTTTCTTCCATCATCCAACCCTAAACCTAAACCCCAAAGTGACACCTACCCATATTTGATCCTACAATCAAGGGATCACAATAACCACTCCCATATTCGACCAACCCAAGCCACCAAACCCTAATCCCACTCATCCACATCTCTTCCAAACCCTAGCCACTCATCCAAGACTCCAACCCTAGCCCATCACTTCCTAATCTCGAAATTCCCCTTAGCCACCATCCAAACCCTAGCCTATCTTCACCATACCAACCATAATCATCATCCAAGTTGTCCCAACATCAAGGACAACCTTCAAGCCATTTCACATTGCATCAAACCCACCAAATCATCACTTAAATCACCCGAACTCATCATATTTTCCATCACTAAACACCACACCTTCATCAACCTAGGAACTCATCATTGCCATTATACGTGCAAGGCCAAGTAAAAAGGCTTGACACTCGGTCACCATCACTACCAAGGCAAGCTCGTGGACTTAGTGTTTAGGAACAAGAACGGGGTCCCTAACAGTGTGGCCCAAGGTGACATGCATACACAATAAGGTACATTTTTAAGGTTTATTGTAAAAAATGAGCTGGGACACAGTCAGCCCAATTAGTGCGTGCAGCCCAAGGCAACATGCATTTGGCACATAGGTGCTTGCAAATAAAATGCAAAAGGCGCAGTGGTTGAGTGTCGAACTTGGGCAAGCCATATGGAGGGAAGCAACGTGATCGTTGGACTAGGTCCAACATTTGCATCACTTTGTAACAAGCACAATAAATATACATGTT
Source organism: Pterocarya stenoptera (assembly GCA_003123785.1). Classification (NCBI taxonomy): domain Eukaryota; kingdom Viridiplantae; phylum Streptophyta; class Magnoliopsida; order Fagales; family Juglandaceae; genus Pterocarya; species Pterocarya stenoptera. The sequence goes on along the minus strand of QEOT01124150.1, from coordinate 15,531 downwards.
CGGATAAGATTTCAAAAAAATAAAAAGTTACAACTTTTTATTCACATCATTTGGCCTTTTATAAATAGACGCATTGGCCTACGAATTGGAGTATGATAGAGTTCGAGAAGGCAATTTAGAAATTCTCTCTCAAAAATTTTCATTTCTTCAAAACTTGTTATTAGGATCTATTCATTTTACAGAGAACAGATTTCCAATCTCTTAGTTGAATAGCAAAACTTGAGAGTAGTCGGGGTCTAATTTTGTGTGTGCATAACGCAGTTATACAAACAGACTTATTCTGGGCTTCATTGTATTTTGGAGGCAAATTCACTTGTGACCTGTGTGCATACCATTATTGGTGGGGGCGAATATTGTCTTAAGAAAAAAAAACATTGTAACTCCCCTTGAAGCAAACTTTTATCTCACTATTTTTTTGTTTTGCAACCCATTTTGCACCAATAATCTTAAGGAAATATTTGATTATTAATGACGCATAGTTTAGGAGAGTTTGCTTCAGAATTTGTAAAGTTCGAACGCTTTGATGGAGCCAATTTTCGACGTTGGCAAAAGCAGATGCACTTCCTCTTGGCCAATCTCAAAGTAGTGTATGTTCTAACCACTCCTAGGCCGTCTGCAAATGAAGAAGAGACAATCGCTAAAAGTCGGGCAATGATCAAATGGAAACAAGACGACTATATCTGCAAGGGACATATTTGCAATGCAATGTTTAACACATTATTTGATACGTACCAAAACAAAGCAACCGCCAAGGATCTATGGAACGCACTTGAGGTTAAGTATCTTTTAGAAGATGCTACAAGTAAGAAATTTCTGGCTACAAAGTTTTTCAATTATAACATGATAGATTCTAAGCCTATTGTTGAACAATTCAATGAGAATATGCATATTCTTAATCAATTCTCTCAACATGAGATGAAAATGGATGAATTCATATCAGTTTCATCCATTATTGATAACCTTCCTCAATCATGGAAAAACTATAAAAGAAGTTTGAAACAAGAAAATGGGAAATGTCTCTAGAAGAATTAAGCCAACTTCTTCATATAGAAGAAGAAATTGGGGTTAGAGACATTAATGAAGAGTGTGACTCTTTGAATTCCAACATGCACATGGTAGAGGAAGGAAAGACCCACAAACCCGAACAACCCAATAAATCCGAATGTGAAAATCGGAAGAGAAGGAATAATTTTGGAAGAAAACAAAGTCACTTCCAAAATGAGAATCAAAAGAATCTGGGAGTAAGTTGCTTCCATTATGGCAAACAAGGACATTGCAAAAGAGAATGTCATTTTATTAAAACGAAAAGACAAGACTCTAATTCTAGAGAGAGTTTTGAGATCAACACTCTTGAAGGAAATAACTCCTAGTGGATTGATTTAGGAGCAACAAGGCATGTCTGTAAAGACAAGAACCTGTTCAAGAGGTATGAGCCAATAGAAGATGGCCATGTTTTGTACATGGGGAACTTGTCCACTGCCATAGTTTAAGGCAAAAGGACAATAAAAATAGAGTTTACATCTGAAAAAGTTCTTACTCTTAAAGACGTGTATCATATACTAGAATTAGAAAAAATCTTGTATCTGGTAGTCTTCTGAATAAGTATGGGTTTAAATTAGTTTTTAAATCAGATAAATTTGTACTGACCAAAAACAGTAATTTCATTGGGAAGGGATTTTTTAGTGAAGGCATGTTCAAATTTGATATTAATAATTAAGTTAATCTTTTACTTTAATTTATATTATTTGTGGCATTATTGTTTAGAACACATTAATGCTAGGAGCCTAGAAATGATATGATTTACTTTATGATTTACTTTATGAATATGAATGCAAACAAATAAAAAAAAATGTGACTTCTATATATGATTTTTCTATATATTGATATGTTTATATAATGCATTCAAAGAACCAAGTTAATTGAATAGTTGTACAAAGCATTTTATGGTATTTGAAAAATATCGTGGATTATGGTATTGAGTCCAACGGGTTTCCTTTGGTTGTAGAAGGAATATAGATACCAGTTGGGAATTAACAATGATGATCAAATCAACTAGTGGGTGGATATTTACCCTTGGTGAAGGAGAAATCTCTTGAAATGAAAGAAGCAAGCATGCATAACTTACTCAACCATGACGACTGAGTTTATAGCATTGGCTTCTTATAGTAAAGATGTAGAGTGGCTAAGAAATTATTAATAGAAATCTCGGATTTGGCAAAAATCAATGCCACCAATGTCTTTGCATGGTGACAGTCAGGCTATATCGTCATAGGCCTAAGCCATATATATAATGGCAAGTCGACGCATATTAAGCCAATTACTCACAAATGGAGTAATTACAATTGATTTTATGATATATTGTTGGAAATGATATATCCATTAACTAAAAACTTGCAAGAGACTTGATGTGGGACATCAAAGGAATGAGTTTAAAGCCAAAACAATAAAATCACCTATAATGGAAACTTAACTCAACTCTTAAACATATAATGACTTGAGTTCAATAAGCAAAGTATGTTCATGGTTGCAAGCACTATGATATCAAAATTAGTTTTCAAACTAATTTACCATCCCAAGGTTTAAAGTGTTTGGTACTGTAATGAAAAGAAGATGCTGAGCAAGAAGCTCTTAATAGATTTATAACATGGTTTTGTTAAAATATTTAGTTACAAGACACTTTCGATAAGTCTACCTATATGAGTGTCGGGGCTGGTGCCGCCTCCTGTGCGAATTAGGCTTTGTCTCTAGAGCGCTTATGAAACTAGGATATAGACATAAGGCCAATCCACGTGTCGGCTTTTATGAATTACCCAAAAAGAAGGAAATTTATATGTGAGATATATTCTGCTAATCGTATAGAATCGCTAGTTCAAAGCATGTCTACTATGTCATTTTGGTTAGCTTTGATGTATTTTCACTATGTGAAAGTTCAAGTCCAAAAGACACCTTCATTTATGTATAAGTTTTCTTATTCTAACCAAGATATATTTTGAAAATGGTGGGAGATTGTTGAAAATATTTTCAAAATAATATATATTATATTTATTATTATTGATATGTTGGGAATTATTTTAGCAAGTTATGAGTTATTTTGGAAAGAGATAAATTAAGGAAAATTTATAAGCAATTGCTTATGGTTATAATATTTTGGGTCTGCATTATAAGTCAAATTAGATACTTGGCTTGGTGGTATAAAGTCAAGTGGGTAGAGGTTCAAAACACAATAAGGTACCTTTTTAAGGTTTATTGTGGAAAACAGGCTAGGACACAGTCAGCCTATGCATCTAGGCTTGCGGCCCAGCAGCGCAAGGCGCAATAGCGCGACAGCCCGATCAGTGTGTGTGGCCCAAGGCGAAAGGCGTTTGGCACACAGGTGCTTGCAAATAAATTGTGAAAGGCGCAGTGGTTGAGAGTAGAACTTAAGCAAGCCCGATGGAGGGAATCAACGTGACCGTTGGACTAGGTCCAACATTTGCTTCACTTGGTAACATGCACAATAAATATACATGTTCGAATCATATTTCAGAAAAATGAAAAGTTACAATTTTTCATTCACATCCTTTGGCCCTCTACAAATAAACACATTGGCCTACGAATTGGAGTATGATAGAGTTCGAGAAGGCAATTTCGAAATTCTCTCTCTCTCAAAAGTTTTCATTTCTTCAAAACTTGTTATTAGTATCTGTTCATTCTGCATAGAATAGATTTCTAATATCTTGGTTAAATAGCAAAATCTAAAGGTATTTGGGATTTAATTTCTTGTGTGCATAACACAGTTAGACAAACAGACTTGTTCTGAACTTTATTGTATCTTGGAGGCAAATTCGTTCATTACCCCCCCATGTGCATACCATTATTGGCGGAGGCAAATATTGTCTTAAGGAAAGCAACATTGTAACGCGACTTGAAGTAAATTTTTCTCTCACTATTTTTTTGGTTTACAGCCCCTTTTGCACCAACACATTATAGGTGATAACTTTAACCCAATGAGATTATTCTTGCATTCTTGTGCCTTTTCTGGTTCATCTGTCGCCTCCTTCAACAGCAGGCAGTAAATAAATAAAACCACAAAAAGATAAAAGAGTTCTCAAATGTCCCAACCAAGAACACCATCTTTTGGAGTTGGTGGGGAGGATGAGACTTTTGCAAGCGGAGTCCTCAATATCTTGAAGCTGTGCAGTAGGTACTGCGCAATCATACACCCTCCTTTTCCATTATAGCATCTTGATCTTGCAACTTAGCAGTGGTATCTTGGGATGGAGGAGCCCCATATCCAAATTCCCAGAGTGGGACTTGGCAACCAGGGACTAGAGTAAGCTTCCTTTTTCCAACCCTTTCGGATTAAGTCAATCTCCAATTGCAGATCATGGTTATACCCAGTTTAACTTAACTGTAAGTGTGTGACTGATGATCATCGAGCCAAAAATAACGTCGTCTAGGTTCATGCAAGATTGTTTTTTCCCCTCCTTTTTTGGGTCTAATCAGTTATTTCACAATGCATCTTTGGTTGAATTGCAGCACGTACATACCATGTAACCAAAAAGTCCAAACAGAAAAATAGTCTAATCCTTTAACTGCTGGGTGTTCTTAATTACGATCCATGAGTCTGCTACAGAATCCCATAGTTTGCCAGTTTTCTTTTATACTACCACAATCTCGTATAGATTGCACCAACATTCCAATTAGGAAAACTCCATAGTTTGGTAGTTGGGTACTGGTTTTAAGCACAAGAAATCGAGTCGATTTTTATTTTTATTTTTATTTTTTATTTTTTTTGGCCATCTTCCTATCCTTTCAGTGCTTCACTTTAATCAAGGTCATTCTTTAATGGGTTCTCTGAAAGATAGAAAGGCCAAGCATCTAATTCTTGAATCAAATTTTGTATTGAAAAGCCCAAGGATACAAATCATGAGTCTGTTTTGTCCAAATAATTACCTAAGAAATAATGAAAAAAAACTCCGACTTTTTCTTTCTTTGTTTGTTTTTATACCTTTTTCAAAACTCTTGGATTGGTAACTTCCTCAGCTTAGTTTCAACTTTCACTTGCATGAAATTCTTTCCATGGAATCAATTTTCTGTCGCATGAAGCTGGATTTTCCGTTCTGAAGGAAGCATTTTATAAATAACGTTCTTTGATACAGCAAATGTTTATGGACGGAACCATGATAACGAAATCATGATTGGCAAGGTATGTAATTGCCCTATACTCATATTGAAGCTAAAAATGATGTGACTTGCCTCCTGCCAAGTAGAAACATATATATTCTATGAATGTTGGACATATTAAATTGAGTGAATTATCTTGTTTTTCTAGGCATTGAAACAACTTCCTCTAGAAAGAATTTAATTAGCTACAAAATTCGGATTTTCTATTTCACGGGAATGCTGTGAAGCTAGTCTCAAGTATCTTGATGTGGACCATATGCTGATAGTGTGGACACCTCAGTGCCAATAGAGAATACTGTGAGTCTTGATTCTTGAGCAATATTTTTTCTTTCCAAATGATTCGAAGTCAGGAACTTTGATATATTTCGATGTGATATAGTACTTCACTGTAACTTGATTTTGCTTGCAATGCAATGTATTAAGGCACTACCTACTGCCACGAATGAGGAAATGCGCAAGGCTCGGCCTCAACGCACTCAACACAGCAGCGCACTACCTCCTGCCACAACAGACGCAACAGACAATGACAAATGCACCAAGGCACGTCCCCATCACAGCAGCAGCATACCAGAGGAATCCAGAATTATTTCTTTGCAAAAGTCCAAAATAACGGATTGTAATGGTTGTGGTCCTGAGCTGTGGTCCCAATCCTGTACATATCTAGCTGCCATTTGTTGTATAAATAGAGCTGAAAATAAGCATACATGCATAGAGGAAGAGTTCTGTAATTTACTGCTTTTCTACAATGAAATCAATTTCACTGAGACCTTTTCACAAACACGCATACTGCATTTACCTTGCCTTACTCTGATACAATGGTAGATGGAGCAGCTCAAGAAGCTGGTCGGGGAAGGAAAGATAAAATACATTGGGTTATCAGAAGCGAGTGCTGACACAATTAGAAGAGCTCATGTAGTTCATCCCATCACCGCGCTACAGATGGAGTATTTGTTGTGGACGTGTGACATCGAAGACGAGAGATAATTCCACTTTGCAGGTTTATCTGATATGAGCTTCATTATCTGATGTATTCATCTCAAAGCCAGTAATTGAACTAACGACATGGGGGAAAGTTATGTCTTTGTGGTCTTTGAATTGACCATGAATCAAACATTTTGGGAACAATATTATTAGAGAGATCGTCAAGAAAATTTCCACAGCATTAAATGATTTTGTTAAATCTCAGAGAACTTGGTATTGGGATTGTGGAAAGGAGTCATCAAAAGCTTGCCTAATGACAGTTACCTGGTGAGTACGTGACTAGTAGCTAATGAGATGAGGAGATCAACCACAGTGAATAAATCTTGTCCGTTCCTTTTTTTTTTTTTTTTTTTAACTCGACACATCCGGTAAAAAAAACCATTGAATATAAGGCCAACTCGTGATTCGAAACTATTAGTTTGGATACACAATCATTTTTATTTTATCTCATCTAATTATTATAATTTTTTTAAATTCTGATATAAAAATATAATAAACAATTCAACTTTTTCAAATACCAAAATAAAAATAATACTAAAAAATATTTTCTAACAATATTTTATTCAACTTCTATTTAAAATATCTCATCTCATCTAAACTATCTATCCAAATCCAACTAAATGGATTTCATTTCAACGCCTATCCAAGCCAGATATAGAGCAAGTAATTTCATGTCTTAACAGTACGGCAATAGTACCATTAACTAAAATTAATATATGGTATTACAACAAGAATTGGTATGTACGCTCATTTCGATTTTCTTGGCATAGGATGTATGTGCATCATTCATGGGGGAGAACTTAGAGAAGAACAAACTTCTATATGCCCGACTTTCTGACCTGGCTGCAAAGCATGCCTGCACTCACCCTCAGCTAGCTCTGGCTTGGCTTCTCTATCAGGGAGACGATATAATCCCATGCAAGAGGTTTGCTACTCATTCAATCCCTGGTAAATTACTCTCTTAATTGAAATTTATTGTTATCACAGGTAATTGAGTATTTATGTACATAGGGCTAATTGTTCAGTTTAATAGATGATCAATAGATATTCTTTTCATTTCCATGGAAAACGATACGAAATTCTGCTAGAGCATGATGTGAAAGAAATTGATTTGGATGACTTGCAGGGATGACTAAGGTTAAGAATCTCGGCAGCAACATTGGTTCCTTGGCATTGAAGGTTACGTAAGAGGATTTTAAAGAAATTTCTGAAACGATGCCAGTCAATGAAATTGGTGGTGAAAGAGATCCAGCCATGTTAGTTAAATTTGAATGGAAGAATGCAAATATCCCACCAAAGTACGTAATTAAATCGCAAATATCCGAAGTGAAACCTTTCTTCCCGATCTGCCTTTTCTATTACCTGTGTTTGTTCAGGAAAAACGTTCGAGTATTTCTTGATAACATATGATGGAGAAAAGAATCTTGTTGAAATTATAGCATTATCAGCTTATTTATGAAAGCCATAATTAATTGTCACAATCTTCTTATTTATGAAACAATTGTTATAAAGAGAGATGCTTGAGATGAGATGAGAATTTTGTGAATAATAGTAAAATTATGTGTAAAAATATTAGGTTTTGAGAAAGAGAGATAAAAAATTGAATAAAAATATTAAAATATTATAAGAATATAATCTTTTGATATAAGTTTTATTTTAAAATTATATTATTTTTTATGTTTTGTTTGAAATTGTTACCTTCTTTTAGCCAATCAAGCTATATTTTCTTTGTACAAACTACAAACCAAACTAGGGGTGGCAAATCGTGTTTTCGATCGTATTTGTGTCGTATCAAGTTATAAATATTTGATTATATAGACCAACCCAGACCCAACCCATTAAACTAAACGTGTCAAACTTACAAATTCTAACCCAACCTATTTAGATAACGGGTAGTGTCATACAATCAATTTTAACCCGTTTAATAATTAATTAGAAATATGTTAATACGACACGACTCATTTAAACTTGTTTGTTTCATGTAATAGATTAAACTAAAATACATAACTCATTTGATCTGATTAACTTAATTTTACATAAAAGTTAAAATTTATATTTATTAATAACCACAATATCTTAAAAAATATATATCTATATTTTTCAAATTTTAACATATAATAAAACTAATATTACAAACTTTTCAAACCCAACAATAAAAACAATAAAAACATAAAAACATAAGTATATTGAAAAATATCAATATTATAGCTTGACAATAATAAATTTTTAATAATAAATTCTAAACGGGTCAAAACGAATTGATTTTATGTTAAGCAAATTGACCCGTTTATAAATTATATCTTAACAGATCAATTCGTTTTGATTCAAACTCGTTAACATCAATCCTCTAATTTTGCATCTTATTCGTATTAGATTGACAAGTCTATGTTATATATTTTCACCCTAAACCAAACCGTGGCAGAATTTGAGACGGGTGACTTGGGGTGGAGTTGGAACAGTCTCGACTCTTGAACGTTCAGTCCTGGTCCCTTACGAGACAGAAAGACCCGCGTTGGCCTCGAACTCTGCCGATGGAAAGTTGTGGTTTGTGCGCGGGCCACGTCGAGGACATCGGACATGTGTGGACAACCAAGCCCACGTGAACCAATGACTTTTTTAATATATTTAGGGAAGACGTGGATCCTAAATATCCACCCCTCTGCTTGCCCTCACGCCCTTATAGATATTTGCCACTCCCACGTTCTATACACGTCTATCTTCCATTACTTGCAACGCATTTCGAAAGCTTAGAAATCTCGAAGTCTGATCTATGCACTACCTACTTAGATGGCAACATTGGTTCCTTGGCATTGAAGCTTAGGTAAAGAGGATTTGAAAGAAATTTCTGAAATTGTACCCATCAATGAAGTTGGTGGTGAAAGAGATCCTGCCATGTTAGCTAAATTTGAATGGAAGAATGTAAATACCCCACCAAAATACGTAATTAAATCGCAAATATCTGCAGCGAAACCTTTCTTTCGGATCTGATTTTTCTATTACCTGCATTTTATGTTCAGTAAAAACGTTCAAATATTTCTTGCTGACATATGATGGATAAAAGAATCTTGTTGAAATAATTATAGCATTATCAGCTTATTTATGAAAGCCATAATCAGGTGGGCAATTGTCACAATCTTCTTATTTATGAAACAATTGTCGTAGAGAGGGATGCTTGAGTAACGAGATGAGATGAGAATTTTGTGAATTTAATAAAATTATGTGTAAAAAGTAGGAAATTAATTTGAGTTAAGATGTTTTATTAGGTTTTAAAAAAGAGAGATAAAAAATTGAATAAAAATATTATAATATTATAATAATATAATCTTTTAATATAAGTTTTATTTTAAAATTTGAAAATTATAATATTTTTTGTGTTTTGTTTGAAATTGTTACCTTCTTTTAGCCAATCAAGCTATATTTACTTTGTACAAGCCAAACTAGTGGTGGTAGATCGTGTTTTTGGATTGTATTTGTGTCATGTTAAGTTATGAATATTTGACTATATAGGTCAACATGAACCCAACCCGTACTTTAAGTTAAATTTGTGAAACTTTCAAACTCTAACCCAACCTATTTAGATAACAGGTCGTGTCATGCCATCAGTTTTGACCCGTTTAATAATTATTAGAAATATGTTAACAATACGCGATTCATTTAAACTCATTTGTTTCATATAAATAGGTTAAACTAAAACACATAACTCATATGATCTGATTAACTTAATTTTATGTAAAAATTAAAATTTATATTTATTAATAACCACAATATCTTAAAAAATATATATCTATATTTTTCAAATTTTAACGTATAATAAAATCAATATCAAACTTTTCAATCCCAACAATAAAAATAATAAAAACATAAGCACACTAAAAATATCAATATTACAACTTGACAATAATAAAATTTTAATTTTGAAATAAATTTTAAATTAATTAAAACGGATTGATTTCGTATTAAATGAATTGACTCGTTTATAAATCATATCTTAACAAATCAACCTATCTTAATCCGAATGCGTTAACGCATCAATCCTCTAATTTCGTATCGTATTAGATTCATGAGTAGCGTTATATATTTTTCACCCATGAACCAAGCCGTGGCAGAATTTGAGATGGGTGACTTGGGGTGGAGTTGGAAAAGTCTTGACTCTGGAACGTTCAGTCCTGGTCCCTTACGAGACAGAAGACCCGTGTTGGCCTCGAACTCTGCCGATGGAATGTTGTGGTTTGTGCGCCGGCCACGTCGAGGACATCGGACATGTGTGGACAACCAAGCCCACGTGAACCAATCACTTTTTGAAAATATTTAGGGAAGACGTGGATCCTAAGTATCCACCCCTGCTTTCCCTCACGCCCCTACATATATTTGCCACTCCGACGTTAAATACACTATATCTTCCATTACTTGCAACGCATTTCGAAAGCTTAGAAATCTCGAAGTTGATCTTTGCACTACCTGCTTAGATGGCAACCTCAGCTATAATGCAATCCCTCTTGTCGAGCAATTTGAGTACCCGTCTGACAAGAAGTCCCAGGGTGAACCAGTATATTCCCAATGCTAATGTGCTCCGTTTGCCGAGAAACACTTGCATGAGGGTGCGCTGCACGTCTGAGGCAAACGAGGTCTTCAGCTTGATCTCTGTTTTGATGGGAAATTAGTTTTACTGTTATTGCTTATCATGTTAGGAGTGAACTTAAACTTACGTACGATTCCTTGCTTCTTGTTCTTCTTTTGCAGGAGCAGCAGACCTCACCACCACTTACACCACCACCTACACCACAGCCACCCAAGGTAGAGACCTTAATCCCTGGAAGGGTTTTGATTTAGGGTTCTGGAGTATGTATGGGTACAGACAAACGTTGTTAGATCTAGCATTTTGACTGCATGTTTTGCTGTGAACAGGTTAGTACGAGGTTCTCCGATGTGCTAGCATTCAGTGGACCGGCACCGGAGAGGATCAACGGCAGGCTAGCGATGATCGGCTTCGTCGCGGCGATGGCGGTGGAGGTATCAAGGGGGCAGGATCTATTCGCGCAGATATCAGACGGTGGGATCCCATGGTTTCTAGGAACCAGCATTTTGCTGTCGTTTGCATCTCTGATTCCTCTGTTCAAAGGGGTGAGCGTGGAGTCGAAGTCGAACGGGTTGATGACCTCGGATGCTGAGCTTTGGAACGGGAGATTCGCCATGTTAGGTTTGGTTGCACTTGCCTTTACTGAGTTTGTTAAAGGTGGAACCATTGTGTAGGACCTTTCTTTTTCCACCATTAATTAATACGAGTGAGGATCCCACGTAATTCTTTTCCTTTCTTTTTCTGTTTCTTTTTCTTTTTCTTTTTCTTTTTCTTTTTCTTTTTTTATATGGGAACCCATGTAATTCTAGCAAGCAAGTAATAATTTTTATATAATATAATCTATTACTTGTATGATCCAATTTTAGTGCATTAATATACAAACGAAATTTTAGATACCGCAACGTCAATTTACTAGAATTATGTTATCACTCATCGGTCTAAAAATTTATTATCGTAATAAGTAAAGATTGATTAATTGATTAATAAATGGTAACAATAATACTTACCGCTTAGAGTAGACCACTCCAACCGACCACTAGGCAAAAATCATTTTTTTATTTTTTTATTTATATATTTTTAAATTTTAAAAAGATAAAAAAATTGTTAATATACTAATAATAACTTCTATAACGACTAAAAAAAATTAAAATATATAAGTCGTTAAAATGAATGGATAAATTGAGACGGGATGATAATAATATTTTTGAATAATTAATAATACTAACGCGGTAGGATGTTGGTATAGAAACAACATGATATGAAAATGAATGCAATCTGTGTTTAGATGTCAATATTTCTGGTACGCAAATTAATAATTGCAACAAGAGATGGAAAAAAAAAACCGGTAAAATAGTAAAATCAGACCAAACGAAACCATACTAGGGTTTAGTTTGGTCCATTTCTAAATTGGTTTGATCCGGTAACAGTTCCATTATTTTTAAAATTGGTTGAAATCGATCTAATTCTAATTCTGGTTTTTTTTTTCTAATATCGCATCCGACCGGTTCATATAAATATATATTTTTTAATTTTTTATATTATATATAATTTTTATATCTAATATATATAATTATATATAAAATAATCTTCTATTATATGTTAAATTATTAATTAAAATAACATTTAATTTAAAATCCTATATAAGTAATTAGGGGTGGCAGCGAGGCCAGCACCCGTCCACCCTGCCCCCATATCCCCGTTATATTGATTATGTCAATTGTGTATGATGAGAAGCATTGGTTTAAGGGTGTAACCGGTTTAGCTGTGTAATTGGTGCGCTCTCGATTTTTTAAATCTCAAAATCGATTTAGATATAATATCAATTCGATTTTAAAATATATTTAAAACTGAAACGACCCGTAGAGTCCTAATTGCAACCTTTTTTTGTTTTTTCGAATTTTGGACGAACTGGTTGTTACGCTTTTCAAATATTTTTTTAACATTTTTAATCATTAAAAAAATTAAAATATATATAATTTTACTAATAATCACTTTCTTAACTATTAAATAAAATAAAAAAAATTTAAAAAAAGCAAATACAAAAAGAATAATAAATGAATAATAGGAGGGTAATAACGTAACCCTACCATTATGTACGTATCAAGCCAAGGAACGTCATGTCGTAGCTTGTAATATTTTACGTTGGAGAAAGCGGTATGGAACTCTAATAATTGTCCGCAACACATTTTTGTACCAACTACCAACAGATACTTAGGTGGAAGTTGAACGATAAATATTTGGAAAATGCTAGTATACTATCTAAATTTGTCCCTCACTTTTTTTTTTTTTTACTTAATAATTAAATAAGTGAATTTTAATGTATTGATAAATTTTTTTATTTTTTAAAAATATTTAAATATATTAAAAAAATATGAATAAAATAAAATAAAAAAATACAAATACAAATTTATACTAAACGGTACGTCCAGCTGTTGTTGCTGGACAGCAGCACGACTCTAAATATTTATATTGAAAGGATCATCGTACGATTTTTTTTAAATCTTTCTAAAAAAGTCATCAAACTATTTTCTTAAGTTTCTGATTAAAACAAAAACAAACATAAAAAAATCATAGCAACTTTCGAACAAACTGAAAAACACACATCTCACAATTACATCTCAGGACTCGTACAACATTCATTTTACCTATTCACATTTATAAAATTCAATACAAAACGCATCTAAAAGTTTTTCCAAAAATCTCGAAAACTATAGAAATTCACACTTCCGAAGCATGCCCACTTGGCAGCCATGTTACAGAAAATGCTAAACAATGGAAGAACAAAAGGACATAACTTAGATTGTCTGGTGGTTATGGGTAAGTTTATGTTTCACTCCGAAAACAATGGTATAGAAATGGAATTGGGCATCATATGTGATTCTCTTTTCTAATCTTTTTTTTTCTTGTGTTTGATGAGCAGCATCATACTTATCCGTTACACTGATTATGTCAATTGTTTTCTGTGCGAAAGGGCCTCTACATCGTAGCAAAATATGAACAAAAAGAATGAGGAGAATATAAACTCTCCTATTTCATATATTTACAAATGCACACACCAGGAACCGTGAATCTTTCTGGTCGACGATTTTTATCGCACCCCCTATGGATCAAGGAGAAGTCCGTGCATGCTCAGCTCATCATTGCGGGACTTGCTACTCACCTCTCCATCATTATCTTTTTTCTACAACAAAGTAAAGAACTGTGTAATTGAAAATGATGACCAAACCAAAATGTGTAGGTAAATTGTTTGCATACATGAAAAGAAAGATCAGCTAAGAAAAAATGAGATCATAATATTATTGGACTAAATTTCCTAGCACCTTGCCATCTGCTTCAACCGGAGTTAGAAATATTGTGTACTGGCAACAAGCTAGAATCAAATTTCTGTTTCAAGAAAGAAATCTGAATGTAATGGCCATGTAAATGTGTGTGTGCACACTGCACGCTCACATGTATCTATGAGCGTATAACACTTCCCTGCCTAGAAACGAAAAAATAAAAAACAAAAACAAAGCGTCTGACATATCTTAACAGCTCCTTGCTAAGGAGTGAATTTTCCAAGACGCCTTGGCTCTTAAATATACTGCAGTTGAAAACTCAAAAAGACCCATGGCTTATATGCATGATACTCAACTTTTTGATATGCAAGCATCTTGAAATTGGGAAGGGTTACAAGCCAAAAATGAAAATAAACCTAGAATGAGCACATTTGCAATGACCTCCATAAGCTGAGTAACATCACTCCTGAAGCAGTTCTTAATTCAGTCATTAGTTAAGTTTCGCTTCATGACCAAGGTGAGATGCTATTGGTGACAAGTGTATGCGCACGCGCACACACAACCATGCGCATATACCCACCCACACACACAATAGAATGTATCCATAAGCCAAAAAAAAAAAAAAAAATCTAACTACATAATTTTATCAAGTGAACTTCATAAAATGTATCCATAAGCTTACTTCCATAGGTGGATCAACTGGAAACAAATTTATGGCTCCCGAATTGAAGCTGAGTACACTGAAGAAAGATTGAATGATAGAACAAAGGAATCAGTACACATACAGGAAAAACAAATTGAAGGCAAAGTAAAAAATTAATAATAAATAAACTAAAACTAAAACATCGATAACAAGATTCATTAAAATGGACAGTGGTTTCCAATTTATTTTTTATTTTTTTAGATAAGTCAGTGGTTTCCAATTTATTACCGGTGTGAAAGGAATCTCCATGATAATCATTCAAATAAGGTTAAGAAACTCAAAACCAACATGATCATGCAGCAGACACGAATTACTTGGATAATGACCCAGTTGAGTAGAGTTTTATAAAATAATAATGAATGGGGGATGCAGGAACAGTACCGACGGGATAAAACTAGTTGCCACACATATGGAATAAAGAACTCTTCTGGATGACTCTCCTGTTCATATGTGAAACGTAGTTGCGTAAACATCTGTTAAAACAAAGGCATGTTAATCCTCAATATAATATTCCCATTTTAGACTAAACTTCTAAGTTTAAAATCTTTTCCTCCATTCTTCACCTTCATCCCCTCACCCCGCCAAGATCGGCAGTTAAGAATTATGACTTGCAATACTTTCTCTACTGACCATTCACCATCCATTGATTGGGCATCCATGCGACTATTAAAAAAATCTAATACCTACAGAGGCAGAAGAGACCATAAAAGTCAAATGCACTCACGAAAACATAGCATATAAGAAATCCTTATGGATAATTAAGCAGCATAACCTTGCCATATAACAAATTGTAAGAATGCCAAGACAGAATTGATGAAGAAATCCCT
>QEOT01124149.1:115813-170735 GCA_003123785.1 Pterocarya stenoptera | reverse complement strand
CCACATTTGAAGCACAAGCCTTTCTTGATTCTATCTTGGACTTCTTCTCTAGAAAGTTTCTTAACCTCATAGGGATTAGGCTTAGAAACCTCATTTCCTTCTCTACTTTTCCAAGGTGGTTTGGTTTGCAAAGTTTTTGAGGCTTTACTCCTCACATCCTTGGAAAACCTTCTCTCCATTGTAGAACTCTCCTCAAGGATTTCGGCCATCCTCATAACCTCTTGAATTCTTGTAGGTTGCTTCAACTTTATCTCCTTGGCTATCCACGGCTTCAAGCCATCAATGAATGTACCCACAAGTGCTTCTTCGGACCAACCTCTCACTAGTGTTTGCAATTGCCTAAATTCCTCTATGTATTGATGGACTTTTCCTTCTTGTTCCAACTTAGCCAATTGCCCATGATGATTAATGGTGGGCGATGGGCCAAATTGTAGCAAAAATTCTTTCTCAAATGAGGTCCATCCCAATCTCTTCTCATCCTTCTCATATTGATCTCTAATCCATCTCCACCACTTGCTAGCTTTTCCCTCTAAGTAGAAACATGCCGTAGATACTCTCTCCCTTCTTGGCACCTCATAAGTGTGGAAGTAGTGATCAACTTTGTCAAGCCACTCATATGGATCCCCCCCATTGAACTTAGGGAAGTCCACTTTAGGCCGTTTGGGTCCCCGGTCATAAGCCCGGTTTCCTCTTCTTTCATCATGGAACTCATCATCATATCTTCTTCCATGTTGCCTTCTATCTCGGTCATAGTTGTGGTGTCTTCTATCAAAGTGGTTCTCATGGCCGAATGGCCTCTCTTCCTTAATGTCATAATCGGCCTCTTGGCCATCTTCATGTCTTGGCACTTCATACCTCACATCTTGAGGTCTTTCTCTAATGCTTGGACTCCTATGGCGGCTTCCACCATGAATCCATCTTTCAACCGCAACCTCATCACGTTCAATACGTCCACCTCTTCTAAATTTAACTCTTGGTGGCTCGTGCATGGTGCCATGATTGGAATTAGTCACACTTGCTTCAACACCATCAACAAAAGCCTCACGCCTTTGTGCATTAGTTTCATGCCGTGTAGCTTGGTCTTCAACAAGTCTCCTTTCCATTCTTTCAATACTCTCATGTGTTTCTCTTCTCATGTTGTCCACGGCTCTCCTATTTTCTTCATTGTTTCTTATAGTGGCATTCATAGTCATCCTTAATTCGGCCATATTGGTGTTGACCTCATTAAGTATGTCCATGACTTTGGAAGTGTGCCCTTCAAGCATCTCAATCCTCTCTCGGTTTGTAGTTCCACTTCCTTCGGCTTCATTGTGTCTCTCGGCCATAGTGCTTGCAAACTAGTCTTGATTCTCTTGCAAACTACTCTTGGATCACTTGCAAACTACTCTTGCAATCTGAAAATTCGGTTTGGTGAAGCTTGGACAGCAACTTGTTCTCACTCTTGGGCGGTTTGAAGGCTCAAAAGTCCAACCTTGAGTTGTCCACTTCGTGGTGGGCAACCCCTCTTGCAATTTCCAACCTTGGGTCCTCTACCTTCAAGGGTAGCCGACCCCTTCAAGAACACTACTCCGTCCTCTACCTCAACCCCCGAAACTCCGTAATTTTCACAATTCAATCAACAATTAAATGGGATCCAACGAGGGACTCCCCCAACCAATTCACAAAGTTTCAAGTTAACGCGTTGTTTACCTCTTGGAGAAGTGAGCACTTCTCAAAACACCAAACAAGAATCCTCTCAATGAAAGCACCAATTAATGTTAGGGACCCCGGTCAAGTCCCTAAACACTATGTCCTCCTCGGCTATGTTCTCCTTTGGTTGACCGAATTCTAGTTCCTCTCTTGCTTGGTTCACGATCAAAGATGGCTAGGATGGCAATTTGGGTATGGTGAGGTTAGGTGTTTAGGCTAGTATGGAGTGGATGGAAGATGGAAAATGGCTAAGTGTTTGGGATGGCTAGGCTTGCATGGGGTGCATGGGGTGCACGGCTAGGGTTAGGTGCATGTGTGGCGCCACCTAGGTGATTAGGGCTAGGGTTGGATGAGGTGGCTAGGGTTAAGGATTGTGTGTGTTTCGGCTAGGGTTGGTGTGTAGGGTTTGGAAGCTAGGTCAAAGGTGGTGGGCGGCTAGGGCTTGGCCGAACAAGCAAGTGAGTGTTTTTAGGAAGGTTTCCTAAAAACTAGGGATTTGCTTGTGGATGGGAGTGTGGCCGGCCAAGGGTGTGGAATTGGTCAACTAGGGTTTCCAAGTATGGAAACCCTAATATGGCAAGTGTGAGAATCGGCCAAGACACTCCAATAAGGAAGGTGTTGGCCGAATTACACTATGATGGATAAGGCAAGTATATTCGGCTAGGGCTAGGTGGAATGATGTGGTTCACTTATGGAAAGTGGACAAACAAGGGTATGGCCGAATATGTGGATGGATGTGGATTGAAGTGGCCGAATGGTTGATGAACTCAAGAACACAATATGAACACCAAGAACAATGGGGTACTCGGCCAATCAAATAACAATTCAACAATGAATCACAAAGTGCACCAAGATAGAAATAAACCTCATATATTGATCAAGAACAAAAGATAAAGATAATCAACTTGGATTCAATGAATTGCACCAAGTTGATCAACAAGATAAATGGATTACTCCAATTCAATGAATTGCATGGAGTAATCCTCTCTATGGGATTCAATGAATTGCACCCAAAGAGCCCAAGTGTCTAGCACCGAATAATGATCTCTCAACAAGTCCTCACTCACTCAATTTGCCAAAAGATGTCTAAGAAATGACTAAGGGTCCTATTTATAAGGTTACAACTTGGAAACCCCCAATAGGTCCCTTTGCAATAAAATAAATAAATAAATAAAATAAATAAAGCAAATAAGATAGAGGCATGGGCCACATGGCCGTGGCATGCATGAGCCATGGGTCGGCTAGGTGGGTGCATGGTGGTCCACGGTCTGGTCCATGGCTAGGTGGCTCGGCATGGCTAGCTGTGGTGCATGGCATGGTGCCATGCATGGGCCGGCTGGTGGGCATGGCATGGAGCCATGTTCGGCCTGCTGGTGGCTAGCCATGTGAGCTGGCTGCAAGGCATGGGCTGGAGCCATGCGCTGGATGGCATGCTTGGTGGGCATGCCATTGACCTGCTCTGCATGGCACGGGCTGGAGCCGTGCGCTGGATGGCACGCCTGGTGGGCGTGCCACTAGCCTGCTCTGCATGGCACGGGCTGGGCCCGTGCGCTGGATGGCATGCCTGGAAGGCATGCCACTAACCTCGCTGGTGTGCGGCAGGAGGGCCACGCGGGTGTGGGCATGACCGGCTGCATGGGCGCACGCATGGGCGTGCGCTGGCTGGGCGTGCGCATGGGCGTGCGGCCAGGATAGGGGCGCAGGACCATGTGGGTGGCATGGGGGCGCAGGGCCACGCAGGTGGCATGGGGGCGCAGGGCCATGCGGATGGCATGGGGGCGCAGGGCCACGTGGCCTGTGTGCGTGCGCTGGGCCGTGTGGGCTGCGTGCGTGCGCAGGGCCACGCCTGCGTGCGTGCGCATGGCCGTGTGGGCTGCGTGCGTGCGCAGGGCCACGCGGTGTGCTAGCATGCGCATGGGCGTCCGCATGCCTGGCCGTGCGCTGGGCTGCGCATGGCCACTAACCTCGCTACGTCCGAGGCGTGGCGCGCGCATGTGCGTACGCATGGCCTGCATGCTGGGCGCCCCGTGCGTGTCAAGACACGGGCCAAGGCATGCTCGTAGCATGATCAAGGGACATGTCCCGGACATGGCTAGGATATGTGTCATGGTTTTAGAGGCCGCCTTACGTGGGGGTCTAACAGTGCGCCTAGGCAGCAGTTAGCACTTGGTGTCGGTGGGTCAGAACCCGTCAAGAAGGGCATGCAAGGCAACAAAGCTTTCAATGCATCCTGGCATAGATCGGCTCTTGCAGTAGTTGCGCTTAGGATCAACATCGTCATCATCAACCCAGAGGCCGTTAGAATGATTTTCTTCTCCATTAATCTCTTTTGGATTAAAGACTAATGCTCAGCTATAGATATGAACTGTTTAGATGTATTGTATTATGTATACATGCAAGCTTGTTGCTCTATATATAGAGGCATTCTAATGTGTTATATATGACCACCCTTAATTAATGACTTTCATTAAAGGAGTGGCCCTGGGTTCATAAATATTTCCCAAGGGAAAAAGATCAAGAAAGCTGATTTATGTTACTCAATAACTAAGAACAAAGCTACAATATAAGTTTCTACCTTCCATATATAAAATATATAACGTCCATCTTGAACCATGCATGAGCAGTAAAACCAAAGCAGCAACGTTACCTAGAATCTCTAACAATATCAAGAGAGTTTTATTTGTACTTTTTAACTTACACGTGGATAACTAAGTTTTTTGTAAGTGTTTTTCAAGTACATTTAGCATTTTGCTAACATCAAATCAAAAACTTTATTTAATTATTTTCACTTGAATTTCATAATTATCAAATCTAAGAGATTTGATTTTCGTAGTTATCAAGTCAAGAGATTTGATTTTCATAATGATCAAATCAAGATATTTGATTCTCATAATTATCAAATCAAGAGATTTAATTTTCATAATGATTAAGATATTTGATTCTCATAATTATCAAATCAAGAGATTTAATTTTCATAATGATCAAGATATTTATCTTATCTCATCATCTCAATGTAATTTCTCTTTATATAGAGACCAATAATTTATATTAAATTTCAACGAATAAATAGTATGGATGTAGTTTTGCGTCATGATTAAGCTGCATTATTGCATATTTTATACATTTAAATATATTTTTAATTATTTGATTATTGGCTTTAGATGAAAAAATGTTTAAGAGGCATAACTACTCCAAGTTGTGATTTAAATTGTTTAATAGCATAATGTGTGCTTAATTTTAATACTTGTGATTTAATTTGATAATGTTGTTTCACATGCACAATACACCTTTAATATTTTAGTTTTTATTTTTTTGTCTAGTTTTATTTTTGTCCTTAATTATTTATTTATTTTCTTTTTCTTTCGTTTGACTATTTCTATTTTTGTTTTTATTATTTTGTTTGTTTTACAGCATCCTCCACATCCATGCAGCACCTCCGCACAACAACAATGCATGCACAGCGCCACTGCATCTGCACTTCCACGTTGCTCCAATCCTCCATAGCCCCTAAGTAACCGCACATCCACTGCTGCAACACGTCCAACACCACCACCGTCTGAAGCTGCGTAGCCCATGCACCACCTTGCTGGCAGGCATCCACCGCACTGCTCCTCAGCTACAGCCACCACGCAAACACGGCATCAAGCCGTTAGCTTGCAACAACTCCACCACTCCTTCCTCTGCCCAGCTCAACCACAGTGCACCTCCTCCAGTGATTTTTATTTTTATCTTCATTTTCAATTTTTTTTATTCATTGTTTTGATTGTTAAAAAAAAAATTTGTCAGCGTCTAGGATTTCCTGGCATGATGAAGTAATACCGACACGCGATAGCACAATAATTGCAAGTGTTCGCTTCGGCAGAGTACTTATCTTGCTTGTTATCCCATTTGTTTGGCGGTATTTCGTTAGGGATATTGAGTCTAAGAAAATCAGCTTTTCAATGAGTCATTTCTTTTTTGTTCGTTTCATAAATTTTAAAAAAAAAAAAAATTGACTACTTTTGAATTTTATCTATGTTGTTTGAACTGATATTTCATTTCTTAGGTGAAAGAAAGATTGTGTAGAGTTGCATCAAGCACTAAAAGGAGTTTTAAAAACAGAAAAAAGAAAAAGAAAAGATTTGATGTGAATGGAATGAAACACAAAACTAATTTTATAGATATGAAAATAAGAACAAAACAAGTTAAGCAAAAAAAATTAATAATAGCTGCAGATTATCCTTATGTTTCTTGTAAACATTAGACCTCTGCTGTTAACTGCTGATATTGGCTTTATATTTGTTCTTTCCCTCGCTCCAGATCTGCTATTCATGGTTTCAGGTTTTGAGCATACCAGTCCACACATTTATTCAACTACTTATTTTCTTATTTTAATATATATTTTTTTAATTTTATTAGCAAGTCTTTGTTGCAACTCAAAAATTTGATTTTTAAGTTCATTTGCCTCACTCACCCATCACAGTAATCTTCGGGACATGGTTGTAACAATAACAAAATATTGGGCACCGAGCATTTTCAATCCTGAAATAACCTCAGTATCGAACCGGGTAGAAAAATGTATCTCTACTCTGATCATGGCTTTGATGGCATTAGAATAGAAGTATAATGGCTGAGGTGTAAATGGTATCTGATTCAAATTAATAATATTATTGGCAGAATGTTGCTCGGCCATTTGAGAGATTGAGAGAAGTTGTGAGAATTGAGAGAAATGTGACAAATGCAAAGAATTTTTCTGTATTTCAACAGGTGGAAATGGTCTCTTATATGGAGGCCTAGAGCATTCAAGGCTCCATGAAAACTGATCCAGGCGAGACTCAGAGTGGAGCTCGAGGCTCTAAAGCATTTGAGCTTTATAGCACAAATCGAGACCCAGGGCTGAGCTCGAGGCTCTAAAGCGTTTGTCGTATTGATGGTTCCATTGCACGGGACCCAGGACTCCTTGATTTATGACAATTGTCAGACTCCGAAATTTACGACATTTGTTGGGTTCCAAGTTTTATGGTAATTGGATGAAAATGACAATACTCAATTGGCAGATCAACACTCATTCAACTTGATATAGCTTCAGGGATCTAGTTCTGAGAACGCTCAACACTCAGCTGGAAAGGAATGCATGAAATTGTTTTTCACCCCAAGTATTTCACACTTGGCCAGGAAGTTCTTCTTTACAACCACTCCACCGAGATGCTCAAATTTCATAGAAACATCATTCAAATATGTAAGCGAGAGTTGTAAAGAAGAACTTGCTGGCCAAGTGTGAAATGCTTGGGGTGAAAAAAAATTTGAATGCGAAAATTTTCATGCGTTCCTTTCCAGCTCAGTGTTGAGCGTTCTCAACACTAAAACCCTAAAGCTGTATTGAGTTGAATAAGCATTGATCTACCAGCTGAGTGTTGTCATTTTCATCCAATTGCTGTAAAACCTGGAACCCAACAAATGCCATAAATTATGGAGTCTGACAACTACTGTAAATCAAGGAGTCCTAGGTCCTATGCAATGGAACCATCGATACGACAAATGCTTTAGAGCCTTGAGCTCTGCCATGAGTCTCGATTCGTGCTGTAAAGCACGAACGAACAAATGCTTTAGGGACTTGAGCTCCGCTCCGGGCCCCACTTGGATTAGTTTTGGCAGAGTCTTGAATACTCTGGGCCCTATATAAGAGACCATTTCCACCCTTCGAAATACAAAACAATTCTCTGCATTTATCATATTTCTCTAAATTCTCACAACTTCTCTCAATTTCTCAAATGGCCGAGCAACAATCTACCAATAATATTCTTCATTGGAATCAGGTACCATTTACGCCTCAACCATTATTCTTCTATCTTGATACCATCAACACCATGATCGGAACAATGATACATTTTCTTACCCGATCCGATGCTGAGATTGTTTCAGGATCGAGAATGCTCAATGTCCAATATGCTGCTGCTGTTACAACCATGTCCCGGAGATTACTGTCACGGGTGAGTGAGGTAGATGAACTTAAAATTAAATTTCTGAGTTGCAACAAAGGCTTGCTAATAAAAATAAAAGAAATAAAATATTAAATAAGAAAATAAGCATTTGAAGAAATATGTGAACTGGTATGCTCAAAACCTACAACCACGGATAGTAGAGCTGGAATGAGAGAAAGAACAAATACAAAGACAACATCAGCAGTTAACAGTAGAGGCCCAGCATTTACGAGAAACATAGGAACTGTTTGCAGCTATTTTATTTTATTTTTTGGCTTTGCTTGTTTTGTTCTCATATCTATCTCTATAAAATTAGTTTTGAGTTTCATTTCATTCACATCAAATCTTTTCTTTTCTTTTTTCCTTTTAGTACTTGATGCAACTCTACACAATTTTTCTCTCACCCAAGACATGAAACATCAGTTTAAACAACATGGATAAAATTCAAAAGCAGTAATTTTTTTTTTTTAATTAATGAAACAAACAATGTAAGAACAGAAAAGAAATGACTCATCCAAAATCATATTTTCTTATACTCAATATCCCTAAAGAAATACCGCCAAACAAATGGAATAACAAGCAAGATAACTACTATGCCGAAGCGGACACTTGAGATCATTGTGCTATCGCGTGTCGGTATCACTTCATCATGCCAGGAAATATTGGACGTTGACAGTTTTTTGTTTTTAACAATCAAAACAGTGAATAAAAAAATAAAAATGAAGATAAAATAAAAATCACGAGTTTAAATCTACGCAACCAACTATCCCCAGGAACAACGCCAAAAACATGACTCACTAAAAAATGAGCAGCACAAAGGTTATCCTAAGTGCAGGAGAGTGTCACGTATTAATTAGGAATAAATTCCTAAATCGTCTCCTTAGGGAGAGTGCTTAAAAATCAAACTCGTATAAAATGGTGAAAATATTTACAATGAGAAAATAAAAATAAAAATGATGATATATACAATAAATGTAGGAGTGCAATGAAAATGAAAATTTACTGGTTGTGAACCAGATTCATGTTTGTTGGATTTGAGCGCAGCGATAAAAAGTAAGAAATTAAAATGCAAGACAGTAAATTAAAATTACTGAAATTAATAAACAAAAATTAAAAGTGTAAAAAAATAAATGACATTTATAATTTAAATAACAAAAAATTAAAAGTACAGAAAAAAAAAATGCCATAAATTTAAATATCAGAAATTTAAAGTACAAGAAAACTAAATTACATAAATTTAATTTAAATAGGTGAAACTTAAAGTGTAAGACATAAATTTAAATAAGCAATAATTAAAATGAAGAATTGCAAAAACATATCATAAAGTTCAAACTGAAATAAAACAAAAATAAAATTGGAAATGGGCTACATAATATGAAGGAGAAAAACTCGCCGACAATAAATAATCCATTATGCTCGCAAATGCGTTACGGCGTTCCCACCCTTCACCTAGTTTTATTCAAAAATAAAAGCAAGCTCTAGTTTCAAAAAAAAGGCAAGCTCTACTCTACTCTTACACCTAATTTCTAACATCTAACTCCGTCCGTTTACAAGCCTTTATATAGGCTTCAGAAGAAAGGCTTTCTTCCATGTGAATAACCCGAGAATAATTCTCCGTCTCCTCAGTGTGCGTGCGTGAATTTGCTTTTGCTTTCGGCGTGTTTTGTCATTTTCTGTCCGTTGTTTATTTTTTTGTGTCCTCACGTCCGTCCAAACGAAATCGCATGCATTTCTGACTTTTGTTTTTTTTTTTTTCTTTCATTCCTTTTTGTCAGTCTTAACACTATACCAAAAATATTTCTGGGCGCTTACATAGGGCCGACCTCTTCCGTTACCATTTTTGTAATGCATAATTTAAAGTCATACATTATTTACTTATAATATATGGTTTAAAGTTTCCCATCTAAATATAGATAAAAATCTTTCTAATTTTATTCTCTTTTGAAAAAGTATTTAGGCTGTGGATTTATTAAGTGATACTCTAGTTTTATACTACATAGTACGCTTCGTCACTAAGAGGAAACGCTTGTAAATTGCCAATCTGGAAAAATTTGTGGAGCAATTTCGTAAACTGAACTTAAGATATTTTTCTGCTGTACTTTCTAACATTGGTATCAGAGATTTATAAATTGTTTCCAGTTTGTATTTTTTTTTCTTGCGTATGTGAGAAATCTAGATGCAACGCAGTGGTGCTGCGAGCACCATCGCAAGGTACTGCCACACCAGGATGGTGCAGCACGCATCAGGGAGGTGCTACACGCACCACGGAGGTGTTGCGCGCACCAGTGAGGTGATACGGCACCATCCAGCCGCTTGGAGTCAGTGATTCCAGCCGGTGGAAGCAGCTAACGCTGCTCATGGTGGACCCAAGCGGCAGCTGTGAAAGGGCTACTGTTCACGTGAACAGTAGCCATCCGAAGGTTGAA
The DNA here is from genome assembly GCA_003123785.1 of Pterocarya stenoptera. Classification (NCBI taxonomy): domain Eukaryota; kingdom Viridiplantae; phylum Streptophyta; class Magnoliopsida; order Fagales; family Juglandaceae; genus Pterocarya; species Pterocarya stenoptera. Next base: position 160,660 of record QEOT01124149.1, on the reverse strand, counting down.
GAAGGTATACTACCTTCTGTTTTTTACATGGGCTAAGCCCTTTGGCCCAATTTTTTTTTTTTTTTCACAAAAAGGGGCTTGGGCCATTCGGCCCTTCAAAGTTTTTGTTTTAATAAAAAAAAAAGGGACTGGGCCATTTTCGGCCCAGCACTGTTCAAACCCATTTAAAAAAAACATAAAATAAAATAAAAGGGGATGAAAATGGCATCTGGGATTCGAACCCAAGACCACCAGTTATATAAGGGTAGCATGCACCACTAGGTTGTGACTTTCCTTTAGTTTAGATGGAGGTTAAATATACATTTATTTTTTTATTCAATTTTTTTTTTTTTTTGCATGATTTAATATATGCTTAGATATATTGTTATATTACATGTGATCTTTTATTTAATATTTTAGATTAAATGTGATTACATGTGAATATATGGTTATATTCATGCTTTTTTTTTAATTCCATAATGTTATATTACATGTGATTTTTTATTTAATATTTTAGATTAAATGTGATTACATGTATGTGCGAATTGAATATGTGGATATGTGATTATTTTATCATCTATGAATGTTAGGTTTGAATAATTAGACATTAGTCTTCAATTCTTTTAATGATAAAATAGAAAATTTCTACTAAACAGTCTTAGTTAGAATTGTCAGTGTAAATGATAGGCTGAAAGAATTGCAGTGACCCCAGTAAGAACTATAAATGTATTGTATAGCCAAAAGACTACGATAGCCCCAGTAAGAACTGTAAATACATTGTATAGCCAAAAGATTACGGTGGCCCAGTAAGAACTGTAAATGCATTAATGGAACAAGAAAAACAGACTGTAATGGTCTTAAAAGAATCATTATAGACTGGCCTAACAGGTCGCTGTAGTTTGGATATCCTTGTAGACTGGCCTAACAAGTTGTTGTAGTCTGGATAGCTGTTCTTGTAGACTGGCCCAAAATGTTACTGCGGTTTTAATAAGTTATGTCTTTACATGTGACTAGGTCTAGATGATTACTTAAGATAATGGGAGTATGGTTGAGATTTATGATGATTAATTCTCCCATATTTGTTTTAAATTTATGCGGGAATTAGGTTAGAAATTTAATAATTGGATATTGTGGCACAAGAGATGATTCTGAAATTTAGAGATTTTTCGATCTTGCGACATGTCTAAATTATTCTTTTTCTAGCTTGGATGGACGAGGCAAATTTCTTAAATATGTGTGTAATATCCCTTCTTTGCGTATTGTAGTGAAATGGCATCCAAGAACATAGTTGCCGATCTAAACAAAGGGGAGAAATTGGATGGGAGAACTACGACATTTGGCATCGCAAGATCCAATATGTCCTAGACGAGCAAGAGGTCTTGGAGGCCTTATCTCACTCTCTTACTCCGCCAGGGGCAGGGACCTCGGAACAACACAAGATAGATCAACTAGCCTATACTGAATGAGCTAAGAAAAGTCCGTGCATGCGCATAATAATGTTAAGCAGCATACACAATGATCTAATGTGTGAGTTCAAGATCTATGACACTGCCCAAAGCATGTGGGATGCTTTGAAATTGAAGTTTGGTGGAACTTCAGCCTGCGTGGATTAACCATGAGTTTTGACTCTTATAAGATGTGCTCTGACCACACGATGAAGCAGCATCTTAGAGCTATGTCGACCATAATCCGTGAACTTAAGTCAGCAGGAAACAATCTGACAGATGAACAGCAAGTGCAGGCAATGATAAGATCACTACCGAATTCTTAAGAGAATATAAGCCAGAACCTGATGCATAACGAAAATATTAAAGACTTTGATGATGTCTCGCATCATTTAGAATTGGAGGCTGAGCGCCTAGAGACTGCTAAGCCCAATTATATGGCCTATGTGGCTAATTCTGGTTCGCGCAAAACATCAAAACCTAAGCGCAAGAAGCACAAGAATGGAGTAGCTGCTAGACAAATCAAAAAGGTGTCAGGAACTTTCCAGTGCAGCAAGAGGGGCAAGCGTGGGAAGAACAAGTCGAAAGTAGAATGATTCAACTATGGAAAGAATGGCCACTTTGCTCGTGACTACACTGAGCTGAAGAAGGTACACTCTGACTTTTCTCGCATTTTTTTTGGTAACTAGCCATGTGATAGTTGTTCATTCCTATTTTATGTGGATTGTTGATTCAGGAGCTACCGAACACATAGCGTGAGACAGAATCAAATTTGTAGAGTATCGCCGGATTCTAGCAGGGAGCCGTGATATCAAGGTGGGGAATGGAGCTAGCGTGGAGGTACTAGGACTTGGTACCTACAAGCTAGACTTACGGGGTGGCCACACTCTTTTCCTCCACAATGTGCTATACGCTCCCGAGATCTGACGAAATTTACTTTCCATAGTTACTCTATTAAAACTTGGTTTTTAGATTGTATTTGAAAACAATTATATTTCCTTTCATTTGAGTCATGTGTTTTATGATAATACTTTCCTTCAAATATGAATGAGTCTATTGCTTTTCTTTCTGTATCTGATAATTTGAATTCATATAAATGACATACTAGCTTGGCCATATAGGACAAGATAGAATGACTCGGTTAGTTAGAGATGGCTTAGTAGGCAATCTCGCTAAAGTCATCTTGCCCACATATGAACATTGTCTAATGGGAAAAGTTAAGAGAAAACTGTTTGAAAAAGTCATTAGGGCATCTTTTCCAATGCAATTAGTCCACTCAGACATCTATGGTCCAATGAGTGTGAGGACAAGACACAAAAGTGTTTACTTCATCACATTTATAGATGATGTTTTACGTTACGGTCATATCTACTTAATCTCCTTTAAGTCTAAAGCATTGAAGTGCTTTAGGTGGTATTTAAGGATGGTTGAGAATCAGTTAGACAAGAGTTTAAAAACTTTAAGAACTGACTGAGGACGAGAATATCTCTTTGAGCAATTTAAAAGGCTCTGTGATGAAAAAGGAATCAAAAGACAGTTGACGATACTGAATACACCGCAGCAAAATGGCGTGGCGGAAAGTAGAAATCGAACACTGTTTGAGATGGTTAGGTCAATGATAGCGCAAGCAAACCTACAAATTTTTTTTTGGATGCACTTTTGACTACTGCCTACATTCTTAACCGAGTGCCTTCTAAATCAGTAACTTCCACCCTATATGAATTATGAACCGGCGAGAAACCCAATTTAAGTAACTAGCGGCCATGGGGTTCAACGGGTTTTGTTCACAATCTTTCTCATAAGTATGGGAAGTTAAGCCCTAGAAGGAAAAAAATGTATCTTTATAAGGTACTCAGAACACTCTAAAGGGTATGTGTTAATAGGTGAACAATCTGATGGAAGTGTGACTGAGATTGAGTCACAGATGTGGATTTCATTAAAAATGAGTTTCCAAGTAGAGGTGAGGTTGATAGGAGTTTAGAACTTAATGAGATTGTGGAACAAGAGGAAAGTGCTTTAAGGAATTTAGTTATGAATGAGGAAGAAATTCTTCAAACTCCTACAAATTATAAAAAAGATTTAAATCTGAGTGGGAGCACACCACTTGTCACTCAATCACAACAACTTCAGCTGCTTAGAAGCACACATGAAAGTATTCCCCGTCGTTGTTTTAAGATTGAAGGGGAAGCTTTTATGGTAGTTTCGCATGATGATGATGAGCCTAGAACAGTTAATGAGGCGCTCTCATCTTCTACTAAAGATGAGTGAATGAAAGCTCTCAATAATGAGATTGAGTCTATGAAGACTAATCAGGTCTGGGATCTAGTTGATCTATCGACAGGGTGTAAGACTATTGAGAACAAATAGATTTTTAAAGTTAAACGCAAGTCGGATGGATCAATAGATAAGTATAAAACTCGCTTAGTGGCGAAAGGATATACCCGACAGGAGGGTATAGACTATGAAGAAACATTTTCACCAATGGTGAGGTTTGCCTTAATTCGTCTGATTCTAGCTATTGTATCAAATATGGATTTGGAACTCTACCAGATGGATGTTAAGATAGCATTTCTCAATAGAGAACTAGATGAGGATATCTATATGGATCAACCAACGGGTTTTGTGGTCAAAGGTCAAGAGCGCAAAGTGTGCAAGCTCAAACGATTTATATATGGCCTAAAATAATCATTTAGACAATGGTACTTCAGATTCTATTGAGCCATTCTCTTGAATGGGTTTATGATGATCACAGAGGACCATTGTGTCTATGTCAAAAGGTCCAAAAAGAGTTTCATTATGTTGTCATTGTATGTTGACGACATACTACTAGCTGGAAATGACAAAGGGTTGATAGTCACCACAAAAGAGTGGTTATCCTTTAATTTTGAGATGAAGGATATGGGTGAGGCATAATACATTCTGAGAGTTAAGATATACAGAGATCGCTCAAAGAGACTTTTGTGTTTATCTCAACAAACTTACATACAGAAAGTTCTCGAACGCTTCTTAATGAATGGATGTAAACTCATTGACACCCATGTTGCAAGAAGTGAGAACTTGTCTAAAGAGTTATGTCCTAAGACTCAAAGAGAAAAGGAAAAGATGGCCCGTGTCCCTTATGCTAATGTTGTGGGTAGTCTGATATACACAATGATGTGTACTCAGCTTGACATATGCTATGCAGTTGGCTTAGTGAGTAGATTTCAATCTAACCCCAGACTAGCTCACTAGAAAGCAGTCAAGAGGATTATGCGATATCTCAAGGGAACTGCGGACTATGTGTTGTGTTATCAGGATTCAAATTTGCAGCTAAGAGGTTACAGTGATGCCGACTGGGGCAGTGACCTAGATGAGCGCAAATTAACCATTGAGTATGTCTTTCTGCTCAACAATGGCGCCATTACATGGAGTAGTAAGAAACAACCTTGTATAGCTTTATCCACCATGGAGGCGGAATACATAGCTTGTTCAGTAGCAGTTCAAGAAACTGTTTAGTTACGGAGGTTCCTTAAGCATTTAGACATTGGCACAGATCTGGTGACGATATTCTGCGATAGCATGGCAGCTCTCGCATATGCTAAGGATTCAAAATATCATGGAAGAACCAAACATATAGATATCAGATATCACTACATCAGAGACATGGTAGCACGAAAGGAAGTGATTCTGAAACATCTTTCTACGAGTCACATAGTTGCTGATCCCTTAACGAAACCTATAATAAGAGATGTCTTTGAGGCTTATGTTAGGAATCTAGGACTGCGTAGATTATAAATGTAATTTGTATTACAAATGACATTGAGATGTAACATTTCCTTTGGGATACTAATACAATATAATTCAATTCTTGTCTTTGTCGTATTGTTTTTCTAATACACACAAGATATGTCAACAGGTTTAGATTGGCTCACTCACACGAACGATTGCCTCTTGCGCTTGAGTAGCGAGTAGAGATGAGACATTGTGTCCCTAGGTACTTGTCCAAAGAGATAAGTTGGTTGATACAAAGATATGTCGTCTTAGTGGGAGCTAAGATGAGGTCCATTGAAAGGACTATGCATGGGTTATCCCACCATCCATGTAACCTGTAGTTAGCCAGATGCAAGATCCTCTTTGACGCCTCGGAGGTGTGCAAATAGAGGAACTCGGGTTAGACGCTTAAGGAGCGACTAGACCAAGATCTGTACGATGTTGATATGGACATATGCTCTTTGAGAAAGAGAAATCCACCATAGCATGTGTTTCATACTACATGTGCTTATTCGACCTCATGAGTAAGTGAGTAAAAGGTTCCTTTCTTTCTCACTGTGTGAGTATCATTTTGTTAAGTGTCATTTACCTTTGACTATGTCACGAAATGGAAGTTGTGATGTTTGCTACTTTGGCATGCTTTCTATGGTCATGATTGATACGGTCTAAAGAGGCATCGCTGGGAAAGCAATTCGACCAAAATTGAGTGATATGAGTGCAAAGGGAAGACTCTACGATATCGTATCTTCGATAGTGTTTGCTAACGACAAACTATGACGCTACATCTTGGTAGCGGCTAAGGTTGTGAACACATTGAAATAATTTGAAGGTAGTCAAGCATTGTTCTGAGTTTTTTTAACTCAAGAGGGTTTGAAAATATTTGATCTTGATGCGATCGAATGAGTTTAGGACATGACCAGCACTTTAGGGATGTTACTATGCTGGTCTTCTCTGGAAGAGATTTGGTATATGTACTCCCACCTTTCTACAGATGTGCTTGGTGGTCGCACGGCCTATTTACTTATATGAACAAGATTGAGACCATTAGAGAGATGCAGACCTGGGGTCATGTCCACTGTGTGCGAGTGGGAGGTGTTAGAAGGAGGGGCACCCATGTGGGCAGCAATTTGAAGGCTGGCTTTAAAATTGCTATAAATAGTCCCCTTATAAATAGTCCCCCTATAATTGGTTTTTAAGGCCAGCCATGTGTAGGAGGACTATAAATAGTCCCCCTCTAATTGGTTTTTTGTCCCATCTAAAAATAGATAAAAATCTTTCTCATTTTGTTCTCTCTTGAAAAAGTACTTAGGCTGTAGATTTGTTAAGTGATACTCGAGTTTTATACTACATAGTACATTTCGCTACTAAGAAGAAATGCTTGTGAATTGCCAATCTGAAAAAACTTGTAGAACAATTTAGTAAACTGAGTTTAAGATATTTTTCCGCTGTACTTTCTAACAATTCCAATCAAGACCACCGGGGGCCCTGCTTGAGTTGTCCATCACATGCACCGAATGCAATTTTTTTTTTCTTTTCTTTTTGTTTCTCTAGCTCCAGCGTGGGCTGCATTCTCTCTAATTCTTTTTTTTTTTTTTTTTGTTCGTTTGCCTTCTGTTTCCTTTGTTCCAGAGAAAGACCATCTACTTGCTCCTTGAGTTATCAGCGCCAAGAAGAGGCTTTCGAAGGCAACGCAACTCCAAGTGATAGAAGAAGGCGGTCAGAGTTGCAAGATACTTCTATAAGAGAGAGAACAATACTCAGGCAAGAGCTCCAACTTTTGCTCGCACAAGGGAATTTGATGAATGGAATTCTTCAAGGTGGGAAGTCGTGAGCATTTCTGACACTCAGGACAATATTCAGGCCTCCCCAACCCATCTCAGATCGATCTTTTGGATCTTGTCAAGGCTGAGTCTCGATAGAGGTCGATGGTTCGCGTCTTCGAGGAGGTTCGTCAAAAGGTCAGGGCTTTCCGCGCTTAACGACGGCTTGGATGATTTGGTTCACGTGGCTTGGAGGAGCAACCGTGGAGGTGCACCGTATTACGGAAGGCGCAGCGGCTCACACTCAATTTTGGGTGTATGAAAACAGAGGGTGCAGAGGCTGTCTTTCGTCGTGTGGAGTCCAGTGGCTACTGTTTGGGTTGCTCTAGGAGGTGGACTCAGGGCCGGCTCATCCATTAGGCCACTTAGGCAATTGCCTAAGGCCCCTAATGGAAGAAGGCCCCTAAAAAAGATATAAGAATAATTTTTTTTAAAAATATATATATCTAATAAAAAATTTTAATTAACTCAATAAGAATGAAAATATAAACAATATCAAATAGATGTTATATCATTATTAGTTTTTAAAAGTATCATATATAAAAATTATTTTCTCTATTTTCCTTCTAAGAATACACTTCTCTTTCCTCATTATTAGTTTAATATATAATTAATGTGAAAATTATAAATAACAAAATTTAATTTTTCAGTGTTCATAAAAAATTTTATATAATCCTTTGAAGAGGCAAGGGCCTACTTTTTTTCAAATGTGTAAGTTGTTTTAGAACTTTATTGACAATAATGATGATAATTGTGTCTAAAAGTCTAAAGTACTTGTAAAACTATATTTGATAAAATTCTCTCTAAATCAAAAATTTTCTAATAAAGATTAAGTCAGTTGTTAATTGAAAATGTGGTATAAGATCTTAATCAATAATTTTACTTTACAAAATGATAGGAATTATTTTTAAATAAAAATATAATATAAAAATAAATTTATTTAATTTTACCTAAAAAAAAAAAAAAAGGCCTCACTCCAAATTTTAACCTTAAGCCCCACATCATATTGAGCCGGCCCTGGGTGGACTGCGCTGCTGGAAGGGACGCTGCAGCGGGAGGAGGTGCACTGTGGTTGTGCTGAGCAGAGGAAGGAGTGGTGGCGCTGCTGCAGGCTAACGGCTTGATGCCGTGTTTGGGTGGTGGCTGTAGCTGAGGAGCAGTGCGCGGTGGATAGCTGCCAGCAAGGTGGTGCTTGGACTGAGCAGCTTCAGACGGTGGTGGTGCTGGACGTATTGCAGCAGTGGACGTGCGGTTGCTTGGGGGCTATGGAGGATCGGAGCAACGTGGAAGTGCAGATGCAGTGGCGCTGTGCATGCGTCGTTGTTGTGCGGAGGTGCTGCATGCATCGACGTGGACGATGCTTTAAAACAAACAAAATAATAAAAACAAAAATAAAACTAGTCAAACAAAAAAAAAGAAAATGAATAAATAATTATGGACAAAAATAAAACTAGACAAAAAAATGAAGATTAAAATATTAAATATGTGTCGTGTGAAACAACATTATCAAATTAAATTACAAGTATTAAAATTAAGCACATATTATGCTATTAATCAATTACAGTCTGCAGATATGAAGGTTAACCCCTAAAGTCAAGTAATTAATCGGGCCAAAGAGCGTTGCAAAGAAACTATATAGGAATCATTTTATTCGTTTAATTGATCTTTTCATGCATATATATAATATAAGATAGCCAAAAAGAGTCGAGCTCCGATATATTAATGTTTACATGAACTGAATATTTGGCCATATATGTTGCTCTATCTACGAATGTTCCCCATCTTTATTTGTTATCTCCACTCGATCCNGAATTATTTTTAAATAAAAATATAATATAAAAATAAATTTATTTAATTTTACCTAAAAAAAAAAAAAAAGGCCTCACTCCAAATTTTAACCTTAAGCCCCACATCATATTGAGCCGGCCCTGGGTGGACTGCGCTGCTGGAAGGGACGCTGCAGCGGGAGGAGGTGCACTGTGGTTGTGCTGAGCAGAGGAAGGAGTGGTGGCGCTACTGCAGGCTAACGGCTTGATGCCGTGTTTGGGTGGTGGCTGTAGCTGAGGAGCAGTGCGCGGTGGATAGCTGCCAGCAAGGTGGTGCTTGGACTGAGCAGCTTCAGACGGTGGTGGTGTTGGACGTATTGCAGCAGTGGACGTGCGGTTGCTTGGGGGCTATGGAGGATCAGAGCAACGTGGAAGTGCAGATGCAGTGGCGCTGTGCATGCGTCGTTGTTGTGCGGAGGTGCTGCATGCATCGACGTGGACGATGCTTTAAAACAAACAAAATAATAAAAACAAAAATAAAACTAGTCAACAAAAAAAAAAGAAAATGAATAAATAATTATGGACAAAAATAAAACTAGACAAAAAAATGAAGATTAAAATATTAAATATGTGTCGTGTGAAACAACATTATCAAATTAAATTACAAGTATTAAAATTAAGCACATATTATGCTATTAATCAATTACAGTCTGCAGATATGAAGGTTAACCCCTAAAGTCAAGTAATTAATCGGGCCAAAGAGCGTTGCAAAGAAACTATATAGGAATCATTTTATTCGTTTAATTGATCTTTTCATGCATATATATATAATATAAGATAGCCAAAAAGAGTCGAGCTCCGATATATTAATGTTTACATGAACTGAATATTTGGCCATATATGTTGCTCTATCTACGAATGTTCCCCATCTTTATTTGTTATCTCCACTCGATCCTTACTACAGAATCTTCATAATCTGCAAATCACCAAGAAAAAACAAATAATTAGTCGAGATGACTCATCAAGAAAATAAATACTCTCACATACAAAATGACCCGGTATTAAAATTATATGTATTTGCTAGCTAGCTCATGGTGAATCACTGTTTTTTAGTCAAATTGTTCGCATGAACCAAGTAGAAACGCATACGCCTGCTCAAACATAGCCAAACGCATGCATGCAGTCAGAGACTGAGAGAGAAATAAATTACTTGTTGCAGTCCACATCGGGTTTAATCGGAACCGGAACTTTGACCTTGCAGAGGTTGGGAAGCTGTTCAGCCCTATCAGACTTAACACCATCCTGAGCTACAGCATTTTTGAAACAGACACACAGAGCCTTGCGATCTTCGGAGGTCGTAGCTTTATTCAGCACTTCGTGTGCGCCTAGGCAGCAGTTAGCACTAGGTGTCGGTGAGTCAGGACCCGTCAAGAAGGGCATGCAAGGCAACAAAGCTTTCAATGCATCATGGCATTGATCGGCTCTTGCAGTAGTTGCGCTTAGGATCAACATCATCATCATCAACCCAAAGGCTGTTAGAATGGTTTTCTTCTACATTAATCTCTTTTGGATTAAAGAGTACTAATGCTTAGCTATAGATCATATGAACTGTTTTGATGTATTGTATAGGTGGAAGCTTGCTGCTCTATATACAGAGGCATTCTAATGTGTTATGACCACCCTTAATTTAATTAATGACTTTCATTAAAGTAGTGGGCCTGGGTTCATAAATATGTCCCAAGGGAAAAAGAAAAAGCTAATTTATGTTACTCAATAACTAAGAACAAAACTACAAAATAAAGTTTCTACCTTCCATATATAAATATATAACGTCCATCTTGAACCATGCATGAGCAGTAAAACCAAAGCAGCAATGTTACCTAGAATCTCTAACAATATCAAGAGTGGTGCTACATATACTTATAGTTTAAATTATACTTTTTAACTTACAAGACTGATTTTGTTAGTTATGTTTTAAAATTCAAATTTTGAATTTTGGATTTCGTGATTTTCAATCTATTAATAATTGACACGTGGATAATTAAGTTTTTTGTAAGTTTTTCTCAAGTACATTTAGCATTTTCCTAACATCAAATGAAAAACTTTATTTAATTATTTTCACTAGAATTTCATAATTATCAAATCTAAGAGATTTGATTTTTATAGTTACCGAGTCAATAGATTTGATTTTCATAATTATCAAATCAAGATATTTAATTCTCATAGTTATCAAATCAAGAGATTTAATTTTCATAATGATCAAGATATTTATCTTATCTTAACATCTCAATGTAATTTCTCTTTAAATAGAGACCAATATTTTATATTCAATTACAATGAAGAAATAGTAAGAATGTAGCTTTGCGTCATGATTGAGCTGCATTATTGCATACTTTATATATTTAGAACTAATATATTTTTAATTATTTCATTATTTTATTATTGATTTTAGATGAAAAATGGTTAAGAGACATAAATCCAAGTTATGATTTAAATTGATTAACAGCATGTTCAATGAATCAAACCTTTTTCAGATCTCAAAATCGTGGCAAATACCCTCAATAATTGCTGAAATTGGCCATTTTCGATGATTTATAAACCGCTGCAGGTTCGACGAAATCAAAGAGCCACTTTTGGTCAATTTCAACTATTAGAAAAAAATCATCACAAAAAATACTATTTTCAGTGATTTTTTTCCGTCATAATTGTCCAAATAATCGACGGAAATTACCTCTCCGTATACCATTAAAATCACTGAGAAAAGTCAATTGTGACGATATAGTTCGTCGCAAAAGATTAAAAAATGTCGAAAAAAATTCAATATTTTTTTCAACAATTTTGAATTATCGTCGCAATTACTCATTTTCAACGAAAATTTGGGCCGGAGAAAAGTTATGCCACAAAAAAATTATTTCCAGCGAATAAAAAAGATGTTTCTCTGGAACAAAAGAAACAGAAGGCAAACGAACAAAAAAAAAAGAACTAGAGAGAAAGCAGCCCAGGCTGGAGAAACAAAAAGAAAAGAAAAAAAATTGCATTCGGTGCATGTGATGGACAACTCACGCAGGGGCCCCAGTGGCCTTGTTTGGAATATTTTTGCTATAGTTAAGACGCGAAAAACTGGACAAAAAGGAATGAAAGAAGAAAAACACAAGAGTAGGAAATGCATACGATTTCGTTTGGACGGACGCGAGGACACAAAACAAAAAGCAACGGACACGCCGAAAGCAAAAGCAAATCCACGCACGCAGACTGCAGACACGGAGAATTATTCTCGGGTTGTTCACATGGAAGAAAGTTTTTGAAGCCTATATAAAGGTATGTGAACGGACGGAGTTAGATGTTAGAAATTAGGAGTAGAGCAGAGGAGCTTGCCGTTATATTTGAATAAATCTCAGGTGAGGAGAGGCAGCGCGGTAAGAGAGCCTAGTCGACCAACTATTATTACCGAGCTTTCCTCCTTCACTTTTTACCCTTCATTTCCAGTTTTATTTTTATTTTATTTCAGTTTAAAGTTTATAATATGTTTTTACAATTCTTTAAATGTTCATTATTGCTTATTTAAATTTATATCATTTAATTTTCTTGCACTTTAAATTCCTGCTATTTAAATTTATATCTTTATTTTTCTGCATTTTTAATTTTCTGCTATTTAAATTAATGTCATTTACTTTTTTGCACTTTAAATTTCAGTTTATTAATTCAGCAATTTTAATTTATTGTCTTACATTTTAATTTCTTACTTATCATCACTGCACTCAAATCCAACAAATATGAATCTGGTTCACGACCAGTAAATTTTCATTTTCATTGCAATCTTGCATTCATTGTATATATTATCACTTTTATTTTTATTTTTTCATTGTAAATATTTTCACCATTTTATACGAGTTTGATTTTCAACCAGTTTTCCTGAGGAGACGATCTAGGAATTTATTTTTAATTATTACGAGACATTCTCCCGCACTTGAGATAGCCTTTGTTCTACTCATTTTTTAGTGAATCAAGTTTTTGGCGCCGTTGCCAGGGATAGTTGCTTGCATAGATTTAAACTCGTGATTTTTATTTTTATCTTCATTTTCAATTTTTTATTCACTGTTTTCATTGTTAAAAAAAAAAACTGTCAACTTCCAAGATTTCTTGGCATGATGAAGTGATACCGACATGCGATAGTACAACGATCTCAAGTGCCTATTTTGCTAGAGTAGTTATCTTGCCTATTATCCCATTTGTTTAGTGGTATTTCTTTAGGGATATTGAGTCTAAGAAAATCCACTTTTGAATGAGTCATTTCTTTTATGTTCTTACATTGTTTGTTTCATTAATTTTTTTTTATTTTTAAAAATTAGTACTTTTGAATTTTATCTATTGTTTGAACTGATGTTTCATATCTAGGGTGAGAGAAAGATTGCATAGAGTTGCATCAAGCACTAAAAGGAGTTTTTTTCTTTTTTTAGAAAAAAAGGAAATAAGAAAAGAAAAGATCTTATGTGAATGGAATGAAACTCAAAACTAATTTTATACAGATGGAAATGAGAACAAAACAAGCTAAGCCAAAATAAAATAAAATAAAATAAATTCATAAATTACAATAAAACTAACTGCAAACTGTCCTTATGTTTCTTGTAAACACTGGACCTCTGCTGTTAATTGCTGATGTTGGCTTTGTATTTGTTCTTTCTCTCGTTCCCACTCTGCTATTCATGGTTGCAGGTTTTGAGCATGCCAGTTCACACATTTCTTCAACTACTTATTTTCTTATTTTAATATTTTATTTTTTTTATTTTTATTAGCGAGCCTTTGTTGCAACTCAGAAATTTGGCTTTTAAGTTCATCTACCTCACTCACATGTGACAGCAATTTTCGGGACATGGCTGTAACAACAGTAGCATATTGGGCACCAAGCATTCTCAATTCTGAAACAACCTCAGCATCGAATCGGGTAGAAAAATGTATCTCTGCTCCGATCATAGCATTGATGACATTAGGATAGAAGAATAACGGTTGAGATATAAATGGTACTTGATTCAAATAAGGAATATTATTGGCAGAGTGTTGCTCAACCATTTGAGAGATTTAGAGAAGTTGTGAGAATTGTGAGAAATGCAGATAATTGTTCTGTATTTCGAAAGGTGGAAATGGTCTCTTATATAGAGGTCCAGAGCATTCAAGGCTTTGCGAAAACTGATCCAGGCGGGACTCGGAGAAGAGCTCGAGGCTTTAAAGAATTTTTCCGTTCGCATTTTACAGCACGAATCTGAACCCAGGGCAGAGCTCGAGGCTTTAAAGCATTTGTCATATCAATGATTCCGTTGCACGGGACCCATGACTCATTGATTTACGGCAGTTGTTGGACTCCGAAATTTACGGCATTTGTCATGTTCCAGGTTTTACAAAAATTGGATGAAAATGACAACGTTCAGCTGGCAGATCAATGCTCATTCAACTCAATATAGTTTCAAGGTTCCAGTGTTGAGAACGCTCAACACTCAGTTGGAAAGGAACGCATGAAAATATTTTTCATCCCAAACATTTCACACTTGGCCAGGAAGTTTTTCTTTACAACCACTCCACCAAGTTGCTCAAATTTCACAGAAACATCGTTCAAATATGTAAGCAAGAGTTGTAAAGAAGAACTTCCTGAGCAAGTGTGAAATGCTTTGGGTGAAAAAAATTTCATGCGAAAATTTTTATGCATTCTTTTCCACCTGAGTCAACACTGAAACCCTGAAGTTGTATCGAGTCGAATGAGCGTTGATCTGCCAGTTGAGCGTTGTCATTTTCATCCAATTACCATAAAACCTAAAACCCAACAAATGTCATAAATTTCAGACTCTGATAACTGCCTTAAATCAAGGAGTCATGGGCTCGTGCAACGGAACCATCGATACGACAAACACTTTAGAGCCTCGAGCTCCGCCCTGAGTCCCTATTTGTGCTGTAAAGCGCGAGCGAACAAATGCTTTAAAGCATTAAGCCCCACTCCGAGTCCTGCCTGGATCAGTTTTTGCAAAGCCTTGAATGCTCTGAACCTCTATATAGGAGACTATTTCCACCCTTTGAAATACAAAACAATCCTCTGCATTTCTCTCAATTCTCACAATTTCTCTCAATCTCTCAAATGGCCAAGCAACATTCTGCCAATAATATTCCTGATTTGAATCAGGTACCATTTACACCCCAACTATTATTCTTCTATCCTGATGCCATCAATGCAATGATCAGAGCAGAGATACATTTTTCTACTTGATTCGATGCTGAGGTTGTTTCAGGATCGAGAATGCTCGGTGCCCAATATGTTACAGCTGTTACAACCATATCCTGGAGATTATTGTCACGGGTGAGTGAGGTAGATGAACTTAAAAATCAAATTTCTAAGTTGCAATAAAAGTTTGCTAATAAAAGTAAAAGAAATAAAATATTAAAATAAGAAAATAAGAAAATAAGCAGTTGAAGAAATGTGTGGACCGGTATGCTCAAAACTTGCAACCACAAATAGTAGAGCTGGAATGAGAGAAAGAACAAATACAAAGCCAACATCAATAATTAATAGCAGAGGTCTAGCGTTTACGAGAAACATAGAGACAGTTTGCAATTAAGTTTTTTTTTTTTTTTTTTTTTGGCTTAGCTTGTTTTGTTCTTATTTCTATCTCTATAAAATAAGTTTTGAGTTTCATTCCATTCACATCAAATCTTTTCTCTTCCTTTCTTTTTCTTTTTCTACGCAATCATTCTCTCACCCAAGACATCAGACATCAGTTTAAAGAATATAGATAAAATTCAAAGGTAGTAAATATTTTTTAAATAAATGAAACAAACAATGTACGTAAGAACAAGAAAGAAATGATTCATTTGAAAGCGGATTTTGTTAGATTCAATATCCCTAAAGAAATACCATCAAACAAATTGGATAACAGGCAAGATAACTACTCTGCCAAAGCGGACACTTGTGATCATTATGCTATCGCATGTTAGTATCACTTCATCATGCCAAAAA
The DNA here is from genome assembly GCA_003123785.1 of Pterocarya stenoptera. Taxonomy (NCBI): domain Eukaryota; kingdom Viridiplantae; phylum Streptophyta; class Magnoliopsida; order Fagales; family Juglandaceae; genus Pterocarya; species Pterocarya stenoptera. Next base: position 144,903 of record QEOT01124149.1, on the reverse strand, counting down.
ATCATGGACGCTGACAATTTTTTTTTTTAACAAGCAAAATAGTGAATAAAAAATTTAAAATAAAAATAAAAATCACGAGTTTAAATCTGTGCAAGCAACTATCCCCGGCAACGACGCCAAAAACTTGACTCATTCAAAAATGAGCAGCACAAAGGTTATCCCAAGTGCAAGAAAGTGTCACGTAATAATTAGGAATAAATTCCTAAATCATCTCTTCAGGAAAAGTGCTTAAAAATCAAACTCGTGTAAAATGGTAAAAATATTTACAATGAGAAAATAAAAATAAAAATGACGCTATATATAATGAATGTAGGAGTGCAATTAAAAGAAAAATTTACTGGTCGTGAAGCAGATTCATGTTTGTTGGATTTGAGTGCAGCGATGAATAGTAAGAAATTAAAATGCAAGATAGTAAATTAAAATTGTTGAAATTAATAAACTAAAATTTAAAGTGTAGAAAAATAAATGACATTAATTTAAATAGTATAAAATTAAAAATGCATAAAAATAAATGACATAAATTTAAATAGCAGGAATTTAAAGTGCAAGAAAATTAAATGACATAAATTTAAATAAGCAATAATTAAAATGAACACTTAAAGAATTGTAAAAACACATCATAAACTTCAAAATGAAATAAAATAAAAATAAAACTGAAAATTAAGACTACAAGTAAAAGAGGAGGCTCGACAACAATAATTGATCGATTAGGCTCTTGAATTACCGCACTCGATCTCTTCACCTGAGCTTTATTCAAAAAAAAAAAAAAAAAAAAGGCAAGCTCCTCTACTCTACTTACTCTGCTCCTAGTCGTAATTTCTAACATCTAACTCCGTCCGTTTACTTTATATAGGCTTCAAAAGCTTTTCTCCACGTGAATAACCCGAGAATAATTCTCCGTGTCCGCAGTGTGCATGCGTGAATTTGCTTTTGCTTTCGGCGTGTTTTTCATTTTCTGTCCGTTGCTTTTTTTTTGTGTCCTCGCGTCCGTCCAAACGAAATCGCATGCATTTCTTACTTTTGTGTTTTTCTTCTTCATTCCTTTTTGTCCAGTCTTTCGCGTGCCAAAAATATTCCAAACAAGGCCAATGGGGGCCCTGCGTGAGTTGTCCATCACATGCACCGAATGCAATTTTTCTTTTCTTGACCTTTTTGTTTCTCCAGCGTGGGCTGCTTTCTCTAAGAGTCCTGCTAGAGCCACCGCTCTCCCGTTGGCAACTATCGCTAGTTTTAGTATTTGTTTCTTTATAGATTTTTTTAATATTTTTAAAAAAAAAATTTTAGAACATTATTAAAAAACATTTTCTTAATCATAAAGTAAAAAAAAAAAATTATTAAAAAATACTTCCTTAATCATGAAATAAAATAAAAAATTATTATTTTACTTCATGATTAAGGAAGTATTTTTTAATAATATTGTGAATTTTTTTATTTATTTAAAATATTTAAAATTGTTAAAAAAGTCTATATAAAAAAGGAACTAAAAAAAAAAACACATAAAAAACACATGTTAGAGCCAACGGTAGTTCCTAGCGGTGGCTCTAGCATTCTCTAATTCTTTTTTTTTTTTGTTTGCCTTTTGTTTCTTTTGTTCCAGAGCAAGACCATATGCCTGCTCCTTGGGTTATTAGCGCCAACAAGAGGCTTTCGGAGGTGTTGAGGTCGTGTTTCGCAGGCCGACCAGTTCTGCGCAGCCCAAACCCCACATCGCCTGTAGATAAGAAGAGAAGAAGCTCCGGTGACCTCCTTGGTCGCTCCGATGCCGTGAGAGTTTGTGGAGATTGTGCGAGGAAAAACTGAATGGATCAAGTGTGTGAGTGTTTCAATTGGAGAGAGAGAGCTCCCGTAAGAGGGATGGCTCTTATTTATACCTGATTCGGATTCTGTTACCGAGGAAGATCGTGGTGTGTCAGGTGTCAAATCTGCTACCACTTTCCTGTTGGCCATTATGTCAGTCCGCGATCTAGGCAATTGAGGAAGATCGGGCGCCATACTAGGCCTGTCTTGCAGCCGTCCTTCTGCCAGTATAGAGTGTCTGATTATGGGCGAGCCATTATTCGTACGTGGGTCATGCCATCGCGTGCGGGGTCCCTGACACAAGTGCTGTGTGCGGTGTGCTTTAGGTCTATCGGGCACGTGTTACCATCCGTGCGTAGTCGATTTTCCCCCCTGGTGCTTTGCGGTAGGGCTCGGCAAGCTACTGATCCCAAAACACTCTACTTGGCCCCTCTGAGCTCACCTCCTAAGGCCTTCCGAGTCCGAGATATTGGTCCCTGATTCCTTAGCCTGGGACCAAGGCCCCCGGCCCATCCTTCTTGGGCATGAACCTTTTTTTATATGCGTTCCGCAACCCGTCTTTCTTGGGCCTGGGTACGGGCCCTTCCCATAAGGGCCCTCCCTCACAGGAGGCAACGCAACTCCAAGGGATAGAATGCTTGGAAAAAGGCGGTCAAAGTTGCAAGATACTTCTATGAGGGAGAGATACTCCGGTAAGAGCTCCAACTTTTGCTCGCACAAGGGAATTTGATGAATGGAGTTCTTCAAGGTGGGAAGTCATGAGCATTTCTGACACTCAGGACAATATTCAGGCCTCCCCAACCCATCTCAGATCGATCGTTTGGATCTTGTCAAGGCTGAGTCTCGGTAGAGGGCGATGGTTCTCATTTTCGAGGAGGTTCGTCAAAAGGTCAGGGTTTTCCGCGCTTAACGACGGCTTGGATGACTTGGTTCACGTGGCTTGGAGGAGCGCAGCGACTCACACTCTGTTTTGGGTGTATGAAAACAGAGGCTGCAGAGGCTGTCTTTCGTCGTGTGGAGTGTAGTGGCTACTGTTTGGGTTGCTCTCGGAGGTGGACTGCGCTGCTGGAAGGGACGCTGCAGCGGGAGGAGGTGCACTGTGGTTGAGCTGGGCAGAGGAAGGATTGGTGGCGCTGCTGCAGGCTAACGGCTTGATGCCGTGTTTGGGTGGTGGCTGTAGCTGAGGAGCAGTGCGGTGGCTGGCTGCCAGCAAGGTGGTGCTTGGGCTGCGCAGCTTCAGACGGTGGTGGTGTTGGATGTGTTGCAGCAGTGGGCATGCGGTTGCTTGGGGGCTATGGAGGATCGGAGCAACGTGGGAGTGCAGATGCAGTGGCGCTGTGCATGCGGCGTTGTTGTGCGGAGGTGCTGCATGGACGTGGAGGATGCTGTAAAACAAACAAAATAATAAAAACAAAAATAAAACTAGTCAAACAAAAGAAAAAGAAAATAAATAAATAATTAAGGATAAAAGTAAAACTAGACAAAAAAAAAAAAGAGACTAAAATATTAAATGTATGTTCTGCTTGTGAAACAATATAATCAAATTAAGTCACAAGTATTAAAATTAAGTACACATTATGCTATTAATCAATTTAAATCACAACTTGAATTTATGCCTCTTAACTATTTTTTTTAATCTAAAATCAATAATAAAATAATTAAAAATATATTAGTTCTAAATGTATAAAATATATAATAATGCAATCCAATCAAATCACATTTATTATTTTTTTAAAAAAATTCAATATTTCATAGAAATATCGTTTTAATAATATCGATTTATAATTGATATCTATTTATTCTTAGATTTCTTTTTTATTTATTTTATGCTTTGATAGAATTCTATTTCTAATTCATTAAAAGTATTTAATAATATTTAAATATAATATTTAAAATTAAATAGAATCTATTTAATGAAAATAATATTAAAACAAATGGAAGGGTGATTAGAATTAATGATTCATAAAGTAGAAACAACCTAAATTTATAAGGATGTGCCACGATCGAGTGCGTTTAATTAGGCAACCATTGAACTGAGTTAAAACACTTTTTTTTAGGAGAAAAGGGTGTAATTGTAACCCTCCATTTTTCAGATTTTAAATTATGAAAGTATGTGTGTTCTTTCCAATTCTGATACATGAGATTAAAAATAAACAGTATCCTATTAATTGTTCCTTAATACTACATGAAACATCAAGTTAAATACACTATCAAGTTATATACTTGTATAAATTGTAGTTAGTTTCCATTTTTTCATAAAAAGTCTGGTTTTGGATTTTCATAAACCCAAGCTTTTATATTTGTACGTGGTAACAGCACACTCTTTTTTCTCTCGATTGATCACGAGTCTCGTCTATGCGTTTTCAATATTGAAGCTGTGTTTTAAAATAAAGTGGATGATTTTAACGAAACCTAGTGTTTTAAAGTTCTCAAAATATTTTAAATGGGATATTTTCAGTATTATTGAACCAAGCCTGATTTTAAAGTGAGTCTTTATATTTTTGGAAACCCCAAAAATAATATAGTTGTAAGAAATCATTTTATTTAAATTGTTTTATTTATATAAGAATATTATGAGATTTAGGTTATGTTGATAACTCTAATTATTTAGATGGTTTTATTCTCTTAAAAATATTTAGCAAACTTCATCATTTTAATTAATTATGAAAAAATAGTATTTTTATAATATAAAGTTTATTTTAATTTGTGATATTGTATTTATATTTTATCTAGATATTTTAGTTAGTTTAAATCTCTACCGTTGGATCAAATTTAAGACCTCTAGATGAATGACCTCGATTAAAACCCTAACTCCCTCCCTTTTTTCCCTCACTTTCCTCTTCTCCCTCTCTCTCTTCTCTCCCACGCCAACAGCCTCTCCCCCTTCCTCCCAATCTATTCTCCTCGACTCCCCCACGCCGTGGACACCATTGCTCCACCCCTAGTCCCCAAAGCCACGGATCTCTCTCTCCCTGTTTTCTCAATTGTGGCCTCTTGTTCTCCTAGTGCCACTGTGCTCCTCCCAAGCCACCATGCCCCACCATAGGCCACTTCCTCTCCCTAGATCCCTGTCGTGCACCCTAGTTGCGCATCTCCCTTTCCCCCTCATGGGTTTCACCCAATCTGGTGCCTCATCCCCTGTGTAGCCTCCAACCACAGCTATCGCCATCCATGGCCACCCAGGGTCAATCCCGTGACCTAGCCTCCACACCAACATGCCCCAACCAGCCGAGGCCTTGCCTCCCTCTCCTCTCTTAACTGGCCTATAGCACACACGCACCACAGTACACAGCCAAGCTAGCCCCCAACCACCACGGTGAGACCAAAGTCCACCTCATGCCGCCACCACAAAACCCTCCAAACCCTAGATCCGGTTCTCCGAGATAGTCCCATTGTAAGGTCACGTCAATGATCACCAAGGAGCGACCACCGCCCAAGCTAGTGGCTTCCGATGCCACGGTGCCTTATTAAACAGCGAGCAACACAACAGGTCATCCCAACCCATGGTATAAACCCTCTTCTTTTTCCTCGTTAGTTTTATTATGAAGTTGGTTGTGGACTGTGTTGTGGTATTTGTAGAGTTTACTGTGTAGTGAAGTGATGGGTATAGTTGTGAAGTGTGATGTGTTGTATTATGGACTGTGCTGTGCAAAGTGTAGTATGAAGTGAAGGGAGTACATGTAAATTGTAGTATGGCGTGTCACGAAGTGTTGGATGGTTGCATAGTTGAGAAGTGTGGAGCGTCATGTGAAGTGTCAGGAACTGTGAAACAGTGTCCCGAAGTAGTTGTGATGTAACTGTGTGGTCGAAGTGACGAGTGTCACTGTGTAGTAGTGTCATGGCTGGGAGTATGTGTGAAGTGACGGAGTAGTGTAAAGGTGACATAGAGGGAAAATGACGAGATGTCATGAAGTGACGGGGAATGCACATGGAGTCGTGCATATGATGGGTAAGGAGATGGTGCAAAATTGAAGTGGCGGGATGCCAGGTGAAGTGATGGATAATGGTGTAACTTGGAAGTAGTTTCGAGCTACATAATGTGATAGAAGGTGTAGTCGTGAATACGGTTATGTCATGTTAAGTGATGGGATGAACTAGGTAGTTGGATGGGTAGCATGAAGGTTCATGCTAGTCAAGCTTAAGGGAAGGTTGGTATCGGAGTATGGAGCTTGTTTATACAAGCGGGTGTTCAATGGATTATATGTTGGTCTTAGATGATACAAGGAAGTAGAGTACATATGTAATCTAGTTAGACACATATGCCGGATGGGTTTACTATATGTAATGGATAATTTGTCTTAAGCAGAGGTACACGATGTTTAAACCTTAGAGTTGATTTAAAGTTGTATGGTATGCATGGATGGGAGTGAGGATGAAGTGTGGGTTAAGATACATGAAGGAAGGGACATGTGTATCGACTGGGACTGGGATGCATGACTTGGTTGGTTCAAGTTAAGCATCAGAATAGGGTTGATAGCAAGGGTAAGATGAATGTGTTAATGTGTCTTAACTTTAAGGTGAATCATGGAGATTCACTTTAAAGAATAAGCACTCGAAATAGTTTGGAAAAGGTGACCTCAAGAGGGTCCTAGAAAGAGGAAACGTGATAGAGGAAAACATAGAAGATAGGGATAGAATGAACAGTGTGTCTAAGTGAGGAAAGTTCAAGTGAAGTGTAGTCTGTGTTTTCTAGTTTAGTTGCCTATGCACTAGATAGTGAATGACGTCAAGGTTATGTGTGTGTATGTGGGTTGTCATCTGACACGCATATGAATGGACTGCATGAAATGAATATGGCATGGAATCCAGGTAAGTATTATGTTCATATTCTTATAGAGTTTTCTAATGATATAAAAATGAAAAAGAAATGTTTCTCTTTATGATGCTCATGAAATGATGCTTTATAAAAGTATGCTAAGTATAAGTGGTTAAAGGTAGAAAAACTCTTCTTTCAAGCATTTTTGCGCACCGAGGTGCGCTGACCAAAGCTGACTTGGAAAGATTTAATGAAACGGCTCGTTTTAGTTTTACTAGTAGTAAATGAGTTTTGGGAGGCATCTGAAATAAAAGTTACTGAAACACACAGTTTTGCATTCTCTCCTCTATGCTTCTCTTCTCCGAGTGCCTTATGTCCATTCTTTTCTCTTCAGGCAGTCGATTCTCGTTCTCTCTTCCATTCTCTTCTCTGTCTCTCTCTCATTGCCATTATCTCTGTTTTTTTGTTCTTTTAGAGAGAGACTGAGTCCCGATTCATAAGCATATAGAGGCCAAAGAACCAACGGTTAAGATTTGCCAAACCAACTACTATTCATGGCTACGCTCAATCCGGTGGCCTTCTTGGATTTCAATGGCTACTCTGAGACAACCGGTCTTAAGATCCCATTCTCTCTCTTTATACGAGCTGGGTTTTTTCCTTTGGCCCAAAATCGTAATTCTTTTGTGTACTTTCAATTTGATGGCTTTTTTAATTTTTTGAAAAGGGTGCAAATCATGTCCTGGTCCTGAAAATCGAACGAATTGAACGCATTGAGCCCTTTGCTCGACTACCATATACTTTTGATTCGAGGGGAATGAATTTTCGTGGGTAAGGGATGTTGTATTAGTTTCTCAAGGAAATTCAGACTGTCATTGCCTAAGGCCAGAATTTTATTTTTTTGTTTTTCTTTCTTAAACCTATTAGTGTCGAGAGTGTCTGGCAGGTCGGTGCAGATTTGTAGTTCAGTTTGGAGAGAACAGGAACAAAAAAGTTGATGTTTTTATTGATATCGAGAATAGAAATGCGAATGGATCTATTGGGACGAATGAACTTCATGTTAGTGTGCATTAAGGGTTGCATTGAGCCTTTATTTTTGTTCTATAATTCAATCGTCATTTTTTTAAACATGCATTGGATATAGAGGGTCTCACTAGGTAAATTTACTAGAGTTTCATAATGTGTGTAATGCGACGATCGCATACACTAGAGAATATGTCAATGCTGAATAAGGTCTTGAGGCATAAAAATGAGCACGTTTAGAATAGTTAGGATGAACATGGAACAGATGAGTAGTAACTTCAACAAACTTTGGAGTCGAAACAATGTATTGTAGACAGTAATGCTGTAGTAAGAAAGATTAAAATGCATAGTGTTTATTTTTGTTATTGGGTTTTTCTTTTGCTTATGTATATCTACTTCTATTTTAAAGAGTTGAAGAGATCAGGTCTGCTTTTCATTGTGTTCGTTGATCCACTCCGGAACCTGTATCTTATATGAAGTTGTTTATTCTTCTATTTAATGCATTCCTTTTGTTTGCTTGATTTCAGATGGCACAGATGCTACTTCACGTTTCTATTGGTTATAGCAGGGCCGAGATAGTCAAATTTCTTCTTGATCGGCAAGGAACAAATAAGGTTGAGTTGGAAGCCAAGAACATGGTAAGTATTAATATAATTGGTTTTTTTTTTTTTTTGGAAAAAGTGCGTACATTACAATGATGCTTGGGATTTATTAAGCCTATGCTCACGATTTATTGATCTTGTTATTGATTCCTGAGTGAATTGCTGTGCTTTGCAGTATGGAGAAACTCATTTGCACATGCCATTACTGAAGCCAAAGCAATTGTGCTTTTTCTTATTACCTTATGATCCATTTTTGAAGAGTTCAAATTAAAAGTGGGATTTGAATTTCTGATGGTAAACTCTATTTTGTGCTATATTATTAATGCAGAATCGAATTACACCATTAAATCTTGCTATTTGGTACTCACTTCGAGCTGAAGATTGCTCGACTGTCAATACATTGCTCGAGTACAATGTTGATCGTAGTGCTAAGGATAATGTACGGTGGATTGCAATCGTGTGAGGGGATTTCCCGATGGTTAAAAAAACACCAAAAAGACCGGAAACTTTACTTTCTTTTTTATCCCGGTAACTTTTCGGGCAACCAAACAGATCAGTTTCATAGGGGCTCGAAAAAGAAAGTGTCCATGGAAGAACAGAGTAAACCGAAAGTGTGGTGGAGGTGAGAAATGGGGATGGGGAAAAGAGAAAAAAAATAAAAGGGTTTGGGATTGGCAAATGGTTGTGGCGCTCATGGAGAGTGGCAATCAACAATGGGGAGATAGACGAAGGGGATTAGGTAGTCTTCTTCTGTTCGTTTTCTTTCTTTCTTTCTATTTTTCTTTTAAAATAACTCTGATAGCAGCAGTTCCACTTGAGCTTCGTCTGCCAATTTGTCCACCAATCTGCTTGTACCTAGAAGAATTGTTAAAGGTATATGTATTTATGGCCTTCCTTGGCAGCCCCTATTTGTGCACCCAAAGTAATAATTGTATACATGTGAATGGATGTTATTCGTAGTATGTATTGTATGTATTTTCTATGAAACAAAATGTTAAGGTTTATGCCTTATGCTTTTAAATGATGTTTTAAACGAGGATGAACTGAAGTTTTGAAAGGATGTCATGAACTGAGTTTTGAATGATGCCTTAAAAGATGATGTTTAAGCTTATGCTTTTAAACGATGTTTATGAATGAATGGATTGTTGACTGAAAGAATGGAAAAGAAAAGACTGAAAGGAATGAATGAAAGAAATGACTAAATGAATGAATGTTTTAATGTATGAAAATACATAACAGCCATGACTGAATAAATGGTTACCAAAGGACTGGGCAAATTGCAATGCTAAGTAAGTAGTACTGGCGATGCACCCAGTGCTGCCCCCTGATTGAAACAGATTCACAACCTGTGGCCACGGGCTGAATCTAGGTCTAAAGGAAGATCGCTAAGCCTAACACAAGGGGCGTAACAATGTATACCAGTCAAAGAAAAGTGAAAAGAAAGAATGAAGAATGCATATATTCTTTAGTTTCTTCATGAATGAAAGTACAAGGTGTGAGAAACGTTTTAAGAAATGAAAACTTTTTTTAAAGGAAAACCCCACATTGTAATGTTTTAAATGAAATGTATGCTTACGTAAAATATGTATTATGAATGATAAATGCATGAATGAAAACCTATGTTAGTATATTTTGACTGTATGAAATAATGTTTATGAGTATTCGACTCGTTTTTGTTTTTATGTATGTCCCTCCCCCTCTCAGGGAGGACGAAGCGTCAAGACAGACATGGTCTAAAGGAAGAGTGAATAAAGCCTAGGCGAGCTTTATGTAACATATGAAAAAGTATTTTGTAAAATGACTTTTTTATTTGAACTTAATGATTTCCGCTGCAAAACCCTCTCTTATATTTATAGAGTAAATTTTAGTTTTAAACTTAGAATATTTCATATACGATAAAGGAAATAGAGAAAATTTTAAAATGATCAGTAATTCTCGTATCATTTTCTTAAAAAAAACTATTTTCTAAAAGTCCCACCACGAGGACAGGCGTTCCATATTATTCTGCTGAAAGTGTGGGGCGCAATTAATATAGTTTAGAAGTATTGTCATTCTTCCTAAACAAATGAATAGTCTACTGGACAAGTTTAAAAAAAAAAAAAAGATCTACCGGACAAGTTGCTCGAGATCTCTAACAAATTTGAAACTCAACTCAATTTGTTTATTAAATGAACTGTACATAAATACAAATTATGATTGATTATTAGATGATACAATTCGTAAAAGGCTCAACCCAACTCACATAAGTTTGAATAACTTCATATTTATTATATTTTATTGTAGAACTTTATCTTTAGCAGGAGGAAGTATTTAGAAAATAAGTCGAAATATTCTTAATATTCTGTATATATGTTGCATAAATCCTTGTGTGTGTCTCTCTCTCTCTCTGTGTATATAACTATTTACAAAAGTTCAAAGTTTTTTCTTAAATTTGTAGATGAAATGATAAGATGTAATATAAATAATTGATTTATTCAAAATTAAGTAGCTCGTAAACAAACTCGAAATGACTCCAATAATAAATTAATAAGCTAGTTATTTGTGAACATAATATGTAACTCGATGATAAACTTGAACTCGATTTGTGTTGGAATCAAAATTAAGCCAATAAGACTTACCTAGTTTGGATACTAAGAATACGTCACTATTATTTATTATTTTATTTTTACTTTTTACTTATTTTTCACTCCTATGCACTATTATTCAATATTCTATTATTACTTTTTCACTACTTTTTACATAATATCTGAGAATATCTCACTATCCAAACGCAACAGGTTACGCACTACTCGATCAAACTCAATTCCTTTACACTCCTAATAATCACAATTGAGGTGTCACACAAATTCACCTTGGCAGTTGGCACGTATCGAACTTGAGTTGAGAGTGCATGCTTCCTGTTTAGGAGAAAAATCTGGTTGTTACCAACCATTTTTAAGGTTTTAATTACCAAAATAAGTGATAATGTTTTGATTGAACAATGTCTTGCTAAAAATATGTGCTTTACCAGTGCTTCAAAACAAGTTAAACCCATTGGCTCTAATATACCATAATTAAGTATTTTGGCCTTGAACATTGAGCACACGGGGGACATAATTGTTTGGAGAGTCATCTCTTCCTAATTATACCATATTAACCAAAAGAAAATACAAGAACAGTAAAAGGAAATATAATTTTTAGAAGCTAATTAAAGGTACTATCCTTTTTGCTTATTTACTCATGCATACATGAGAATTGAGATGACCAAAATCAAGATCTGTTATTCATATTTTGGCATCATAAAAGGTATCAATTTAATTTATTGAGTACATATACTCATTCATACACGTGTTTATCATGTTGCCAGCTATAGTAGTACGGCCAAAGACATGTTGGGTACTGAAAATGCTGCCACCATCCAGAAAATTGCTGTGAGTGCTACTGGTGCAAGAGACAGACTTATATGGTTAGGCACTAAGGATGGGAGCTTTACTGTTAAGAGTGCCTATCATCTTCAGATGGAACTCAATGAAATCCATCTTGGACAATCATCCCAAGGAGCTCAAAACATTAAAGACTGGACCTTGGAAATTAAATGTTCCTAATGCAGTGAAGGTTTGTGTGGAGAGCTTGTATGGAATCCCTACCAACAAAGATGAACCTTTTTAAGAAAAAGATTACAGACTCTCCTCTTTGTCCTATATGCTACATGGAAAAAGAAACAGCTGCTCATATTCTATGGAATTGAGAGATGTATGGAGTCAAGGGCCATCACTTTTCCAAAAGAGTTCTTTGAGAGCAGATAGTTTTTTAAGAGATTTTTGAATCTCTAATTGCTAATTGTGACAATCATCTTATGGAACTATTTGCTGTAACAGTAAGGAACATTTGGTATCGAAGAAACAAGTCAATTTTTGACGGTATTTTTTTTGGATCCCACTTTGTTAGCTCAACAAGCAGTTCAAGACCTTGCAGTTTTTAAAGCTACACAGACAAATTCAGAGCCTTCTCTTAGATTTACTTTTAACCAAGTTGTGCATTGGACACCCCCTCGTTATGGTCAAGTTAAGGTTAATTGGGACGCAGCTTTGAGTGAGTCTCAGGACAGAATTGGCCTTGGCTTGGTGGCAAGGGATCATGTAGGAGGAATCTTAGCTACTAAAAGAGTGTCAAAAGCAGGGTGTGTAACCCCTTTACTAGCTGAAGCAATAGGGGGCTAATTTCAAGCTGCAAAGTTAGCATCAGAATTGGGTTTAACTTCAATCATCCTTGAAGGTGATTCCTTTCAAGTTGTTCAAGGCCTTAATAGACAACAAGCCAGATGGGATTATGTGGGATTGGTATTAGATGATACTAGAAATCTGCTATCTACTTTTGAGTCTTTTGTTATTATGTTGGTAAAAAGAAGTGGCAATGATATTGCCCATTCTCTTGCCAAAAAAGCTTTAGATCTTAGAGTGGATTCTGAACAATTGGTTCTTACTTCTCACTGTAATGGTTTTCCTGTAATGCTTCACTGATGTATGAAATTGTTAGTTCAAAAAAAAAACTATAGTAGTACGGCCCTTATTTCCCTTGCATAGAGTTCGCGGGATCAAATTAATTGTGATAATATTTGTGGCCCTGTGGGACCGTGAGATGCAGTCAACTCCGCTTCAAATTTGTTGGTGTTAAAAAGATCATACACTTGAGTCCTTCATTACATTAGACATCACACTCTACAAAACGCGGTCATAAGAAATGATATTGTGAATCCCGGCATTCATGATATGGATTTAATGAATAATTCATGATGTGCCTTATTCATGTCTTGATTTTGTCCTCGCATTCATGCTAATTAATAGTCGTTGAATTCATATGGAATGCGACTTAAGCTATGAGCTGATTGCTTCTCTCTTTAGTTTAGAAAGTGTGAACTTCGTAACGATATCTCACAAATAAATCACTTAGCTTAATTTTCGTCGTTCATCCAAAACAAAAATAGTTCTGATCAACAATGGTAAAAGCATGTTTAGATTTTTCCGGCATCTCCAAGCATTAGTACTACAGTCTGCAGATATGAAGGTTAACCCCTAAAGTCAAGTAATTAATCGGGCCAAAGAGCGTTGCAAAGAAACTATATAGGAATCATTTTATTCGTTTAATTGATCTTTTCATGCATTTATATAATATAAGATAGCCAAAGAGAGTCGAGCTCCGATATATTAATGTTTACAACTGAATATTTGGCCATATATGTTGCTCTATCTATGAATGTTCCCCATCTTTATTTGTTATCTCCACCCGATCCTTACTACAGAATCTTCATAATCTGCAAATCACAGAAGAAAACAAATAATTAGTCGAGATGACTCATCAAGAAAATGTATACTTTCACAATCAAACAGACCCAGTATTAAAATTATATGCTGTAGCTAGCTAGCTCATGATGAATCACTATTTTTTGGTCAAACTGTTCGCATGAACCAGGTAGAAATGCATACGCCTGCTCAAACAAAGCTAGATGCATGCACGTAGTCAGAGATTGAGAGAGAAATAAATTACTTGTTGCAGTCCACATCGGGTTTAATCGGAACCGGAACTTTGATCTTGCAGAGGTCGGGAAGTTGTTCAGCCCTATCAGACTTAACACCATCCTGGCTTGCAGCATTTTTGAAACAGACACACAGAGCCTTGCGATCTTCGGAGGTCGTAGCTTTATTCAGCACTTCGCGTGCGCCTAGGCAGCAGTTAGCACTGGGTGTCGGGGGGTTAGAACCCGTCAAAAACGGCATGCAAGGCAACAAAGCTTTCAATGCATCCTGGCATAGATCGGCTCTTGCAGTAGTTGCGCTTAGGATCAACATCATCATCATCAACCCAGAGGCCATTAGAATCGTTTTCTTCTCCATTAATCTCTTTTGGATTAAACACTAATGCTTAGCTACAGATATATATGAACTTGTTTTGATGTACTGTATAGGTGAAAGCTTGCTGCTCTATTTATAGAGGCGTGCTAATGTGCTATGACTACCCTTATTCAATGACTTCCATTAAAGTGCTGGGCCGGGTTCATAAATACGTCCCAAAGGAGAAAGAAGAAAGCTAATTTATGTTACTCAATAATTAAGAACAAAACTACAAAATAAGTTTCTACCTTCCATATACAAATATATAACGTCCATCTTGAACCATGAGCAGTAAAAGTTCAATACCAAAGTTGCCGGCCTTCATCCTTTTCGAAATTTTTAAGTATTTGTTTTTTATAAATTTTTTAATTTTTTAGTTTCTCTCATTTTTTAAGTTGATCGGTTTAGTTCAATTGGCATGGGTTTGGTTCGGAGTGATCTAATATATTGTGAATCTTATTGCTAAGCCAGCAAACACGGAAAGAAAAGGAAATGTCAGGAATTAACACAAGGATTCTTTTGGAAATTTATGCGGAATAATGTTGTATTTGCTAATTATGTTCTTTTCCAAATGTCATTAATTCTTAAGAACTCTATTTATTAAATCATAAATGTATCATTAATTAACTTATAACATTAGGGATGCCAAGTTGAAATAAATGAATGTACCTCAACTAGTTGAAGGCAACGTTATCTGGAATCTCTAATAATATCAAAAACTTGATTTAGTTATTTCCACTTGGATTTCATAATTTTCAAATCAAGAGATTTGATTTTCATAATTATCAAATCATTATATTTAACATTCATAATTATCAAATCAAGAGAATTAATTCTCATAATGATCAAAATATTTATCTTAGCTTTCAAAGTCTCTCATTCTTTTCTTTCTTTTCATCTGATCAATTTCTATTGTATTTTATATTTTCTTTCATGGTATCATAGTGATCCTTAGCTAACGCAAGGCTTGATTCTATGAACTATTTCTTCTAAAGACTTTTTCACTAGCTTTGCATCCTACAAAATCTTCATTGCCCTTCAATCATGTCTAGTCTCAAATCCATGTCTTCCAAGCATCTTTGTTAGTTGTAAACCTTTTTCATTGTTTGAAATCTCATATCCATTTTTGGTGTTTTATTTTTTATCCTACAATTGACTAAGATCATATTTAGTCCATTGTTAGCTCAATCTTTCAGCCTATTGTTAGTCCTATGTTGGTTTTGGTCTATTATCAACCATTATTGGTCATAGTTCCGGATTTGATGTTCCAGCTGCTAATCACTTTTATCACTTCATCATCTGCCACTTTTATTACCTAATCAGCCATCAATTAACAAATGCAAAGTCTACTTCCAAATTTTAAACTCAAAATTTCAAAGTTATCCACATTGAGTCTAGGGAGGATTAAAGATAAGGGCAACGGGTCGGGTGTCATACCCATTTTTACACCTGCGAATGAAGTGCTCTCATGTATGGATTTCAACAAAGTAAAAAATAACTCACATGCTGATCATGTTTTTGTATTTTCATATCTCTCTCTCTCCTCCTCCCCCCACCCCATCGGCCTGCTCCCCCCCGAGTGAAAATGGCGATGCAACTCCTACGAGAGAAATATTTAACTGACCATGAGGGGAAAAGAATCGTAATAAAGAAAAAGGAACAATCAAATACATGAAAAACTGACTTCTTTCTTACTTGATGGTGTTGATTTCTAATTTTCTGGGGATCTAGTACGGAATGATGACAGGAACGATTGTGCTGACGTGTGTTCTTTTCTTCATGATTTATAGGAGCAACTGGAACAAAGATATGTGCACTAGCTGATTTGGTTATATAAAATTAAACTATCTCATCTCATTATTATAGTTTTTTTAAACTTCTACATAAAATATAATAAATAATTTAATTTTTTTAAATTTAAAAATAAAAATAATATTATAATAATATTTTATTTTATTTTCAACAAAACATTTCATCTTATTTTATTTTCCAAAATTGATAGCCGATGGATGCGGGCCCAGATTTTCTACGAGGAGTTTCGAAAGATCTACGGAAAGCCCAAATTCAGGAAATGAAATTCAAGAGTGATTGGAAGACACTAGAGAGTAATCTCACATGCCTTTTTCAGCTCTAGTTTTGAAAATGGAGATGTATTCCCACGACTAGGCCTGTGCATAAAAGACCCTAAACCCGATCCGTCCACAATATTCGACATGGCCCAACCGACTTTATACGAGTTCTCCCATACGGGTTTAAACATCCCAGTATCCGTCGAAACCGATCATCGAAAACATCACCTTTTTCTCGAACCACTGCAGAGAAAACATCTTAGTATACGTCCAGAACCAAATCCATTCGCCGTCGCTATCGCAATTCTCCGTCGACCTTCCGTTGTTGCTCCCCTCTGTTGCTTCTCCACCTTGCGTCCAGATCTGCACACTCTCACTCAGCGGTACTTTTCCATCTGCACACTCTTTTGCTTAACTCTTGCCTTTTCTTGCCTGATTGGAGTCTCAATTGTTCTCTTATGCCTGGGTTTAAAGAGGACAAAAATAGATTGATCCTCTGGGTTTTAATCACTTGTTTTATACGGAAATTTGATCTAAGGATTAAAAAAGAATGATTGTTCCTGAACTGTTCCTTGTCTGAACTTCCCATCAGAACGAAAAGGATTCTCAAAAGGAGTTGGAAAGAGAAACAGCACTGGAGCATTCTCGTAAAAAGCTTGAAGCAAAGAACAAAGAAATAGTGCTACTAGAGAAGCAAGTCAAAAAGCTTGAGCAGAAATTATAGCTGGCTGATGCTAAACTGTCGCAAAAGGTTATTTTCTATTCCGCCCGCCATATAGACTATAGAGACCAATTGACACCAAAAACTAATCTTGTATCATAGGAAAATCATTTGACTTGAAGTAAACAGTCGGGGTTGGAAGCCATGTCATTAGCGGCTTAAGAAAAACAAAACCCGTCATGTTTCGGTGGCTTCCTTTTTGTTCGTTTTTGCTTTCAAGATTACATGGTGCTCAAAATCATAGCTTTAATATTCAAATTTATGATTTATGAGCATTCAAACCCAACTATGATTTATGTTTCTTCAGTTTGTCAAAAATCATAGCTCTTTCCCCCTTTGTTGGTCTAGTGAGTTCGTTGTGAATACTTCCTGCAGACCAGGATCAAATTTCTTCCTCTTTTACATCTTACTCAACCAAAAACAAAAAGGAATCATACCCTCGTGTTAGCTGATCCAGATATCAAGAGAGAGCCTTTGGTTATAGTATATACTATGATTATAGTATATCTCTCTCAAAGTAAATTATGTGGGAGAGAGAGTGAAGTTTCAGTTGTTTTGAGCCAGCCATTGTTGACCAAGGAAGAAGACCTTGGGTGAGATTAAAATTAAGATGTTGGAAGCATTGATGACAAAAGAGGGGTTGGAAGCGTAAATAAGCTTTGATTTGCATGAGTGGCTGAGCGCAGTGGAGAAGGAATAGGATATGAATTAGGATGTTGAAGATGATGATAATTATGATGGGCCTCTTAAGCCATGATAATGTAGGTTCTAAAGATCACAATTTTTCTGATTATTATAGTTGATCTCAACCCTCTCCCTTATTGTGCTCCCCTGCAAGTATTCATTTACATGTCAATCATTTTTTATTATTTAGCCTTTATAGATTTAGATGTAAATCCTTGCCTTAGTGCCTTTTTTTTTTTTTAGTTGAAATGATTCTTTTACCATTCATTTTTCAAAGGCAATTAGAGCCCTGTGGTCTGTTATGACCAATATATGTTCTATTGTTATTTTGTTATGACCAATATATGTTCTGTTGGTTTAAATTTGTTAATATGCTGCTGAACTTTTAATGATTTCCCATGTTAGTCACCTTGTGGATTTGGCACTTCAGCTCAACACATCCAACCCTGTATGGTTGTGTTCCAATTACTTGAATCAGTTCCATAACTTACGTGGAGTTGTTTTCACAATTTAGCTATTGTATACAAGACCGTATTGTCTAAATTACAAGCACTTGTGAATTTTAGTATGGTGTTGCCAGCATTCTTCTAGTTCACTTCAGGTAACATCAAACTATTCAAAGCTAGAGTCTATTGTCAGATTTAATTGTTGTTATGATTGGCAATCTAGATGTTTATAGGGGGCACGACATTATAGTTGCATCGGCTCTTTCTATGTTGATTATAATGTTTTCCCCTTGTTCTTGTTTCACTTTCATTTTAAATGGTGTGCCATTTGTTTTCATTGAATGTGGCCTGACCATCTCAACCCTTCATTCAAAGTGGTTAAAATTCTATAGAGGTGGAAGTTCCTTTCTCATTTTCTCTTAAGATTTTACAATTTCTTTGAAAAAAGAGATAAAACAGGTTCTCCCCCACTGTGGCATGTAGCAGGCAGGCCGGTAATGGGTGGCTTTGCTAATTATTTTTTGTTTTGCAATCTGAAAAGGTCAATTTTTCTCGAAATTCATTATTTCAGTCTAATTGTGATGAGACTTAGGTGGCAAAACTGATTAGATGCTTCTTCTTGGTTTGTAGGTTGGTGAACTTAAGAAACTAGTAGAATAGGGAAAAGTCAAGTACATTGGTCTATCTGAAGCCAACCCTGACACAATAAGGAGGGCATATGCTATCCATCCAATAAGAAACTTGTTTCCATAGTTTGGTCTCCCTTTACCAAACTAGAAGGTGTGACCCCAATAACCCCCAAGCTAAATGTAATCACTGTAGAAAAATATATGGATGTCAATATAGGAAACATGATACATCACAATTAAAGGTCTATTTAGAGGAACAATGCAAAAAGAGTTCAATATTAAGATCCTTACTGGAGAAGAGTCAATCTAGACTAAATATTAGGCTAAAAAAATGGCAGATGTGAATAGTGGGGGTCCAATGTTGAAGGGGTATATGAAATATAATCCCGATGAGTGTTGAAAGAAGTTAGTTTGTATGGTTACTATAGACGAGCTACCTTTTCAATTTGTGGAGGGGAGAGGGTTCTAAGAACTTGTCCAAGAATTGGAACCTAGATTTACGATTTCTTATAGTCACACTATGACAAGATATTTTGAATGGTCAATTGGCAGGTTTGGTAGTTTGTCTCACTAACGATATTTGGACTTCTGTCCAAAATATGAATTACATTTCTTTGACTGTGCATTTTATTGATTCTGATTGGATTTTTTACAAAAATAGTATTAAGTTTTATCAAATAACTGATCACAAAGGTGAGACAATTGGGAAGGCTTTGGAGACCGCAATAAAGGAGTGGGGGTTGGCACGGGTTTTGAAAATTTCAACTGATAATGTCTTGTCTAATAATGTCGCTTGGGATATCTGAAGACTTATCTTAGAGAGACAAATAAGACATTCTTGAGTGGTGAATACTTGCATGTTAGATGTGCTGCACATATCTTGAATATAATTGTGACTGAGGAGTTGAAAGATGTTGATGACTCAGTTGCACAAATTAGAATGGCTGTAAAATTTGTGAAGTCTTCTCCTTATAGATTAGAGAAATTCAAGGTTGCTACAAAAATTGCGAGTATAACATCGAAGAAGTATCTTTGTACTGATATTCCTACCAGATGGAACTCATCCTTCTTGATGTTAGAGGCGGCCCAAGAATATAAGGTAGCCTTTTAATTATTGGGTGATGAAGACATTCAATATGTCAAATACTTTGATGAGCACGAGGGATTAGGAAAGCCTAATGATGATGATTGGGATGTAGTTTCTACTTTTATTGATTTTCTCAGACTTTTTTACGATGTCACATTGAAATTATCTAGTTCTTTGTACCCTACATCCTATGAGTTTTGTCAACAAATATGTAGGGGAAAGAAGAATTGGACGATATGTGTAGGAGTTCCAATCTAAGGATGAGGGGGATGGCATTGACCATGAGAGTCAAATATGACAAGTATTGGGGAGATTTAAGTGGACTAAATATTTTGTTATATGTGGCTGTTATTCTTGATTCCCATCTGAAAATTTCATGCATGATATATGGTTTGGGACTTGCGTACGATCAGGCATGGGCTAATCTTATTGGTGATATGGCTCAAGATACTCTGACTAAATTGTATGATGAGTTTAATGCGATTAATGATGGTACTGCATCTACTACACCTACACCTACCCCAACGCCTCCTCTAGACGCCGGACCAACAAAGAAGCGTAGATTGGCGTGGATTAAGACCCTCGCACAGAATCCCACACTAGTTCGTCAATTTATGGAAGTGGTTTTGGAGTTAGACAACTATTTGTCAAATGATCTTATTCAAGATGATGATGATTTCGATCTATTAGGATAGTGGAAGGTGGCAGCAAAGAAATATCCTATCCTTTCTGAAATGGTCTGGTGTATTTTGGCCATCCCTATTAGCACCGATGCCTCAAAGTCAGCCTTTAGTACTGAAGGGCGCATATTGAATCATTTTTGTAGTTCATTATCTCCTACAATTGTGGAGACATTGATATGCACACAGAGTTGGACGATGAGAAAGGATATTCATGTTCTGGATGTTTTAGATTTCAAGGAGACCGACGATGAGGGTGGTAATCAGTCTGGATCTGGAACACTTGGTAATTATTGTTTTTATTTTATTATTTTGATTTATTTATATTCATTTCCATTTTTTCGGTATTAATTTTAGTATTAATTGTTGTAGCAACACATGAGATGACTCAAACGACATCTACCTCCGCTGCAATATAAATATGTGCCCAAGCCTCAAATCTCAATGAGTTAATAAAAAGACTACATGTCCGAGCCGCCTCAAATGTCACAATCAAAGACTCAAACAGCTCTATCTTTAGAATATTGAAATTTTCGAATCATTTGTACGTATTATGTATTCAATGATTTGTAATGTTGATACATTGTCCCTTGGACACTTTTATGTTTGTAATTGTTTAGCCTTTTAATTTTGTAATATCTTCGTTATTATTATTAGTTTATTAGGTAGTAGACTAATAGTCTGTAGTAATACTTCATTTACTCTAAATTAGTTAATTTGTATCATGTATATATTATTTTTATTCATGTAATTTTTTTTTAATCTAGTTTTTGAACTTTTTTTTTTTTTTTTTAACTTCTAATTTTATGGGTCCAAAATGGCCCAAAAGCTATTTCTGGGCCTAAAAGAAAAGGCTTATGGGCCATTTTAAGCTCATTTCAGCAATTTCTGGGCCATAGGCCTAATAGGGGGTGGGAGGCGAGCGGATTGACTGCCCCACTTGCACTCAGTTATTCGAGACGGGGACCCCGCACTCTGAGGGCAGGGGACGGTGAGGAAATCCTTTCCCCCACTCATGCGAGGGCGGGGGGTAGGGTGGGGGCTATCTCACCCCGTAGGGGGCGGGTAGCACCCCTAGATAATCCCACTTTGCAGGTTTGTGCAACTTATAGCTCAAGTATTTATTAATTATGTTGTCCAAAATTATGAATTGATGGTTTTGTGCATGCAAGGAACTTGGGGTTTTGTGCATGCAAGGAGCTTGGAATTGGAATAGTTCTATACAATCTCTTTGGTTGTGGATTTTTTGCTGGCAAAGAAGTTGTGAAATAGTTTCACCAATATTTTCCCATCCATTTATTAGCTTTTAAAAATGTCTATTTAGTTGCCTTTAGAAGGACTTGATTCCAAGTGGTATTGCTTATTTTTGTTAGAGAATCTCTTCCTTAAAGAACTTTTCATATAAATGCTTCAGTTTTCTCTTTTTTGTAAGTTGTTATATGTCTCTAAGCAATTTTTTGTGTTTTATTTTAAAGAAGACCAATAGCAATTATTCCCCTCCCTTCCCCTCCCCCGCGACTATGGCATGTAGTAGGCAAAAGCAAAAAGAGAGAGAGAGGAACACGATAATTTTTTACCTGACCCTGGGGTCAGATCGGGTTATATTTCCCTGGGTATGGTTGCGGGCCAAGTCGGGTCAGGCCAAACAATCCTTAGGCGGGCCAATGTGCAGGCCTATTCCCACGATCATCCATTCGTGAATAATCAGAATCTCGTTCTGGTGAACATTTCATTAAGAAAACTGCTACAAATACAAAGAAATTATGCAAAATAAATCCACCAACTTATGTGGTTTCATGAATCCGTTAGATCTATTTTATAATAAAAGTAACTTTACAATCTAACATACCACATCAAACCACATTAGTTTATAGGTTTACTTTTGTGTAATTTTTTTGTGACTAAAGTATGTTCTTTTCATTAAACATAACAAAGGACTGACTTGGCATTTTAGATTGCAAAGATCCCATTCATGTGAAAAGGAAATAGAGCAAACTCTTTTGCTGCCAATTAAACGGTATGTAATCCGTAGCTTTCAAATGGAGAATAATCCAAAATTCTCTATTTACAATTGAGAAACCAAAAGGGGAGAGGAGAATTGGGAGGGCACTGGGGAAAGAAAAGAGGGAAAAATGGGAGAGGAAAAGAAGAGGGGAGATGGCACGAGGGAAAGCAAAGAGGAAGGAGCTGATTCAATAAATTAGGACCCACTGTAAGACAAATAAATCTCATATACATTGAGATTCTATTGGCCGGTGTAAATTGGAAATTGTCACCCTACTGGTTCTGGACTTTTCTCTAAAGATAATATCAAAATAAGAATTTGATTTAATTATTATTCTGGTTTAATTTCATAATAATCAGAATATGTACCTTATATCATCTCCATATAATTTATTTATAAATAGTAATCAATGCTTTGTATTCAATAGGAGAATAGTAAGATGTACTCAAAGTCTCTTTCATTCTCCCCTCTTTTAATTTCCTCCATCTTAATTTTTATTATATATTCTTGCCATACAAAACTTGAAGTGCTTATATAGCGAAAGTTGAAAAAATCTATTCATCTGTCTTTTTCTTTATTATCATCTCATCATGTAGCATTAAATGATAGGTTCACAAGTAAAACATAAAAAATAATTTTTAATTATCTAATGTCACATCTAGAGATGATGAGGAGATGATGAAAAAAAGAGTGATGAGTAGCATTACTCTAGAAAATTATTCTTATGGCAACGGTCTGGCAATTGAAAATGTCTCATCCAAACTGCTCATGCATGCATGCAAGGAGCTGTATTGTCTGAATTTTATAAACTGCTTAGATCTTTTAAGCATTATGAAATCAAATATAAAACGAAGGGATGCACTTGACACTGAGTTCTCGGACCTTGACACTGCACTCTATTGAATTAAATATTTTGTGTGTTAGATATAACTTAAGTTTTTTGAATAAATGATGATTTCATAATATGTTGGTAATGGTGGTACTCTCAATGTATTAATATTCATTCCTTACTTATAGTAAAAGTTTAGTGAAAGTTATATATTACTAAAAATAAAAACTTTACGAGCTTATACACAGGTCATAACAGCCCTATTATTTGGAACATACGTATTAAATTCACAATAAATTTGGAAACCAAAAGCATCTTGGTAAGTTGCAGATTCGTCTTAGGTGAACATTAAATTTTGAAGTGCGGTTGAATATTAGATGCGTCTTATGTGGCTTTTAACCTACGATTAAATTATGAAAACCTTGGTGATCATCTTGGGACAACACAAGTCTAGAGCTAAGAGAAATGCTAGTGGGTTGGGCCTATTGTGGGTCCTTTCTGCATCAAACACATTGGTGGGATGGTTTATGTCGAACTGGTCCTGCCAGATTTGTTTTCACCTGCAATAGGAGAGGCGGCATTGGAGGTGCTGCATTTCATGGTTCACAATGTCTTCTCGTGTAGGAGAAGTTAATAAGAAAAACTCAACATGGCATAGTTCAAAAGTTAGAGACATCATTGCATTAAGATTGGAAATAAACAATGTTATGTGAAAGAAGAACAGAGAACTTAAGTAGTAGAACATTAGCATCATTTATACATTGCAATGACTAAAAGAAGGAATTCAAAACTAGTAAGGCATATATACCAACACGAGCTGAACCCACCACTTGTTAGCTCCTACTTGGGTAATATAACTGCAGCATATTTATTCTTTTTTGTTTCTATCATAATCAGCTTATTAAAAAAAGTGGGGAGCTACCAAATGGTGGGTCCGAGTCCAAGTTATTCCTTGTGGAGTGGATTGACATGCCTACAGCAGAACAACAACCTTATACTATTCAAATACATGGTCATAAAAGCTTAGTTGAGAAAAAACATTAACTATGTACTTTGTAATCTACTAATATGATTATCTAAACACAGGCATTAACAATACCTTGTATTGTAATAGGGTCAGGCATGTACAGGTATGGAGGAGCTGCTCATGGATACACAGCCTTTCAAACGTTCAAGAATGACATTTCTGCTGACCAGCCTTGAGTGGTGAGTAAGAGGAAGGCCATCCTTGGCACACTCATCGTACTTCTCCAAAGCAGACACAATAGCACTGAAATCCGGTCTCTTTGAGGGGTTTTCTGCCCAGCAGCGCTTTATGAGGTGAGCCAGTGCAGGCTGACAACTAGCTGGCAGTGGAGGGCGCTCGTTCTGCCATTAAAAGTATCCATAATGAATAATATTAGCATCAAACTTGGAGGCCCTTCATGATTTTCTATATTATTAGTTTTATTCAATATTTCTGCTCCTCTATGTGATGAAAACTTCATGCCAGAAGAACCATATACATACAGGCTGGTAAAGGGTCCAGGATCGGTGCACATTTAAGAACTAGTGCCATGAAAAACCATCCTTAAATTTATGCCAAATGTACTCTTCTTTTTTTTTTTTCTTGGGGGGGCGCATTCTGTTAGTATAGGCCTATACAGCCAGCAGAACTCCTTGGCAAACAATCGACAACTTGTGCCAGTGCTAACTGAAATAACTGAGGGCCAGTGAGGGGGATGGTAGCAGTACAACCAGAATGCCAAGAACTTTGGAAGAAAGGGTGATGCCAATGGCATCGTAGAAATCATTGGACTCTGGAGGGATATATCAGTAACAATATTATAAGAAAGGAAGGTATCTTTACTTGCAACAAGGACTTAGATAGGATGGCAGCACTGTGCGATATCCACCAAGGATATGAAAAGGTCACCCTGTGCATTCCCTGCTAATCAGGGCACTTTATGTATTTAAAACAGTACTTTTTAAAAATTAAATGAAAATTACTTCCAATATGTCTGGTAAGCTTTGAAGCCAATTGTCAAAAAGAATAGGAATGAGTATAACACCAAACTTCATTTTGGGTAAGTACATTCAAAACTTCATGACAGCATCAAAAGAATAGGTCATCACTATGCAATTGGCAAGATGACTGGTGGTCAAAGATGCGCCATCATATGCTTGGAAGCTCAGAAATAAATCCAAACTTTGAGCTTAATATTAGTCATAAAAAAGATATTAGAAACTCAAAGGTGTAGAAGTGTGNAAAAAAAAAAAAAAAAAAAAGAAATTCAGGGATAACAATTCTATCATATGTACACCACAGTAAAGAAAGATAGATGGAATAATAAATGGAAATTTTCAATTTCAATACGAAACCTTACCTGCACTATATTTGGATGAAAGAGACGCGAAAGCAAGGCAACTTCAGACTTAAATTGGTTCTCCAATAAGGCTCTAGTCTCCTCATTATGTTTTGGAATCCTAACCATTTTTACAGCCACAGCTCTCTGCCTGTAAATTCCACGGTAAATCCTACTATGTGCTCCTGACGCGAACTTGTTACCGATAAACAGCTGTGAGAGATCGGCGGTCCACTCCTCCTGATCCTCCTTAGATACCTCCCAATTCTCCACATTTTCAGAGTCCAATATCATAGACCATGATTCGAAGCTATCAAATCTCCTCCTTTCCATGTTCTCCATATCAGAACTGAACTGGGTCTTGGACGTGGAAGCGTTTTGCAAATGTTTGCTCTTCGACTTTCGAAGGCGAAGCATGTGGAAACAAGAGGTTGCCATGGAAGCTCTAGGTGAGCTTCTCAAGCCCTTAATATGAAATGGCTATGTGGAAAATTAGAGAATATTGAACCAAAGCAAACTGTCAAGGGGAATTCTCCTTCTGAATGTGTGAATTGATTTCAGGAAGTGCATGAACCGATTCAGAAACATGGGTTCTGAAGAGATATGAAAAAGAAATCGGGGTTTTCATGAATTACAGAGAAAAGTAACGAAATCAAAGACTACCCACCTAGTTTTCCAGAGACAGAACAAAGAGAGAGGAACGCATGATTGATTTTTATGCCAACCATTTGTATTTTTTTAATATCAAAGCAGCGATGGATCAGTGAATACTTCGTAAAAATATATATGCGAACGAAAAACGTGAAGAGTGAGATAATGGGGTTTCATGGTTTCAAGGATTGGAATGAAAGGAAGAGAAAACTCATTAAAGCGATGATTTTCCAGAGCTAGGGAGAAGGGGAGGCAGGTTTTCACGGTTAGCTCTAATAGGATGAAACGGATTAGGTCCTTTGGCAGCAGAAAGATGAATTCAAAGGCACAGATTTCAGGGGCGTCTCGTGATTGCTTGGTTCAAAAAGTAAAGAGTTTTCTTTTATTTCTTTTTTTTTCCCGGCCGAATCAAGCTCCTTCTGTATCTTGCTTCTGTTTGTGTTCTTTTTCCTGCATCATCAATGCTAAGTGGCCACAGTGGCAAAAGTTTATAGATTCAGCTTCCTTTGCTTTGCCGTGCTGTGCTTTGTGGCCTCTGGAAGCTTGGCATATATCCCATCCTTTAACGGTAACATAATATTGTCGTACTAAAAAAGCTTATACAAGTGGCATTGTACACGTGGGTTTGACGGATAGTCGACAACTGGCAAATCATTTGGCATCCGATCTAAGTGGTGAAGAACTCGATTCTCGTTGTCCGGCACTTATTCATGAATCATACTGTTTATATTGCTTGATGAGTAACTTCTTGATCTCTGGAACCAAAAAAAAAACAATGCCAGTCGATACACTAAACAGGTGTAAGTTGTACCCGAAATTGATTCGTATAAAAAAGAAATAGTATTTACAGTTTGAGGATATGTAATAGGGGAAGACAGTCAGGCCTTCCCCCCCCCCCCTCCACCCCACCTTCGCCTTGGCAGGCCAGTGGCCCCGTTTGTCGGATGTGAAAGGGCGGGATACCACGCCAGCATTTGGGCACCCTTGAGGATGCGAAGGGTGGTACAGGTTGGCCCCCCGTCTGCCTTTCCCCTGCCCTACCCAACATATATATATTGTGTGTGCATTGAAAAAAGATTACATTGATAATAAAACGATATCGTTTTCAAAATATTTGAAGCAGCGTCGTTTTACTAAAACACGAAAACTCTCCTCCGACTTCCAGACCCCTCTCTCTTTGAATATAGCCGCTCTCTCAAACCCTCACTCTCACATCCTCTCTCCCTCACCCTCGTCGTTGCCAAAGTCATTGTCAAGCATCCTTTCCTACGTTCTATAAGTATCCTCAATCCCGAGCTCTTTTTTTAAGGTCTATTTTGGATTGTGTCTTAGTGTGGAGGATAATATTAATGAATGCAGTTGGAGGATGTGATTGTGAATTGTGCGTTATGAAAATTTGTATCATTGTGTTGTCTGTTACCGACTATCTACTGTTTCAAATTTGAACCCCTAAATTAATTTAAAGTTTCATATTGAAACCCTATCATAATTTATTGAAATCCTAAAGTAATTTATGTTAGATGTTTTGGGGTTTCAATTTTGAAGCCCAAACTTAATTTAATCGTTTGTTTTCGTAGATTAGATGAGATGAATTGAGATTAAAGTTAAAAAGTTGAATAAAATATTGTTAGAATATATTTTTTAATATTATTTTTATTTTATTTTGTATTGAAATTTTGAAAAGTTGTAATGATTAGATGATATGAGTTAAAAAATTTCCTGAAAGCAAATGAGGATCTTAATCTCAATGTCATCTTGGTTTGTAATTTTAATTTTTTAAAATTTTCACATATCTATATAATGTTTGTATTTGTGATTTGCTTTTCTTATTTTGTTTTTTAGGTTTTATAGCCTCACACCCTCACTTGCCCAAGCCTAATCTCAAATTTCCAATGATCTAATCTACAATCCTTGATAGTCTTACTTGATTTGTACTTGTAGTTTTATATTTTTAATCTTTTATATATGTATATATTGTTTGTAATTCTAATTTGTTTTCCTATTAATGTTTTGGATATTATAATGTCACAGTTTCACTTGCCCACCACCCCCAAATTCCAATCTCAGGAGTCAAATTCATCTTACTAGCTACAATTTGTAATATTATAATATTATTCGTTTAAATTATTTAACAATTTGTAATATTTTTATATTAATTTATAATAGTGTTATATTAATTTATATTATTGTAATAGCTTATAAAACTTATATTTTTATGTTTTACCATTTTTAATGTTAAATGTAAAATATAGTTTTTTTTATTTTTTTACAATTGTTTTTTTTTTTTAATTCGGGTCGAAAATGGCTCAGAAATAGATTCTAGACCCATTTGGGGTTGGAAAGACCAAGGATCCAAATCCGCCCCTCGATACCCGGACAAGGGGCTTTGCCCCTAGTGTGTGGGGCTGGATCCCAATGGACAAACACTACCCCTATAATGGTGGGGGTGGAGTTTGGGAAGTGGGCACCCCCTGGGGTGCAGGTAGCAGTTAGCACCTCTAGTATGTAATACACACTCTCTTTAAAAAAATAGAAAAATATAGGACTTACATAAAAAAATTATTTTTTTATTGGCGGATCTTTTTTTTTGCAAAATAAATACACAAAACTTGCATACTCTAAAACTGTATCTAACATTACTTAATATAAATTATAAAAAATATATTTAAGATTTCATTTAATGTGAAAGTCTACCACTTCAGCCAGTGTAAAATATGTGTATTTTGACTTTTTGTCGTTTATAATGAAATCATACCAAGCGTATTTGAGGAGCAAAACTTAAGATTAGTTCAAGCTTAAGGCTATGTTTGGGCAGTTAGAGAAGATCTTGGAAAGTAGACTCGAAGATGTTTTACTCTTTTTTTTTTTTTTTTTTTTTTTTTTTTTTTTTTTTTTTTTTTTT